>JAVIAB010000073.1:41878235-42055735 GCA_032433765.1 Megaustenia siamemsis | reverse complement strand
CTTATGATATGACTGTAAGATAAAAGGTAATGGTAAAGAACGAGAAAACAAAGATAAACAGCGTCAAGAAAGCCAAAACCTATCCAGGAACAGATTTTAATTAAGATCACAATCCTGTAATGATTAAAATGAAAATCAAACTAAAGAGAAACAAGCACAGGTCATTCATCAACAATACCTCTAGATATAACAGCTTTAAATCAAAAAGATGTTAAAGATACTTATACAATACAAGTAAAGAACAATCTGCTAGAAGAAGGAATTAACCAGTACAGAAAAGAAAATCCTGATGAAAAAGTCACAACTAAATGGCAGTGCATTTTTGGGCCATGTTAAAAGACACAGCAGCTTACTAAAAGTAATCTTGGAGTGGAAAATACAAAGTAAATGAGGCAGAAGCAGACCAAAACTAACATGGATGAGTAACATCAAAAGATGGACAAATCAGCATATGACAACCTGCACCATCAAGGCAAGAGACAGAGCCGAATGGCGCTCCATGGTAGCCAACCTTCGTTGCGGAGATGGCACCTGATGATGATGAAAGTACGAGACTTGAATCGGCGTCTTGGCATGCTAGTTTTCACCCATATGTGCTCGGCCCCCTCTCCAGAAGTGTTCGGAAACTTCTGGATAGTGTCGCCTCAAGCATTGAAACTCACGATGCAAGGCGGCATTCTTCACCTTCCCAGAGTGCTACCATGGTACCCATTTCTGCCAGCGGCCGGATCGACCGTGGTGGTATTATTATTAAGTCAGGTGGTTTTCCCAACTAGCTGCCGAGGCTCCCATGAAATGATGTGACTGTGTGGTGCGATAATGAGGTCTTCTATAAACTCTTTATGACTGTGTGCAAGAGTGAGAGAGCAGAAGTACACTCGCAACAACTTTTATATAAATCTGAATAACACTGAACACATTTTGAATACGGTTTTATAAAAAGTTCTTGGGAATTTTCTTTATTATGTGTCTCTTCTCTTTCTCATTCTCACTGGTACCGAAAAGGTGTCGTGGTTATATCATTTGTCGTTCTTGCGCTGCTCGAACTGTCTGAATGAGTGATTTTCCTTTGTTGTTACATGTCTCTATCACTGCATCTATCCATCTTCTTCTGGGTCTTCCTCTTGGTCTTTTTCCATGCATTCTCGAGAAGTTGTTTGTTACTCTTCTGAAGCTTCGCATCTCACATGTATTGATCTTTCTTAAATGTGATTTAGAAAGGGTCCATGTTTGACTTTCATAGCACAAAGTTGGTATGAAAATGCTATTTATCATTTGTTGTTTAGCTGCCATAGAAATGTTTGGATGTCTTAACAATGGTGAAAGCTGGTATGTGACAGCATTTACTTTTTGTATTCTCTTGTCAATTTTTCTGTCTAGTTTTCAATATTCTGTAAATAAACATTGTGCCCAAATACTTGAATTCCTCTACTTGTTTTTATTAAGTGCTGTTAGAACATCGGAGCGTTTGTCAGAATGGTTTCAGGTCACAACAGGTGAAAGACAAGGATGTTACCTCTCACCACTCCTCTTCATCATATATATGGACCAAATAAATCTGGAAACAACCAACAATAAGAAGAAGTAAATTATAACTTAGAGGTAGAAAATTCCAACATCAACGAGTTACTCTTCGCAGATGACCAATGCCTAATATATGAGGATCAAAACCTGCTACAACAGGATATAACATCTCTAGATACAAGTTGTACAAATTACAGTATGACAATTAACACAGCAAAAACAGAGGCTATGAGAATATCGGTGCTATATAGAACCAATTCTGACCTATGGAAGCGAATGATGGACAATAGACAAACAAACGAAAAGACGATTAGAGGCCACAGAGATGGGATTTCTCAGAAGAATGTTGAAAGTTCCCTGAACAGCTAAAAAGACCAATGAGGAAGTTCTCAAAGAGGCCAACACAAAAAGGGAGCTCTTAAAAAACATAAGAAAGAAGCAATCGACATTTTTCGGGCACATCATGAGAAGAAAGAGGAAAGTTGGAATACTTGGTTACAACTGGCAAAATAAAAAGAAAGAGAGATCGCGGACGACAAAGAAAGAAAATACTGGATAGCTTGGTGTCATGGCATGGAAAACAGTCAACAACAGAACTGATACGATGCACTGTAGATAGAAGATTGTGGAGGGACATGATCGCCTACGCCAACCGGTATGGCACATGATGATGATGATGAGAATAAGCAAATTAAGACACCCATTAAACATTAAGATCAAAGATATTATATGTCAAATGTCAGAATATCAGGTGTGACATGCATCGGTATCAAATGATATCAGAGTTTATCTCGACGAGATGTAGCTTGAATTTTGTGTCTCTTACCTTGTACCAGATCTTGGGTTTTAGAGGGTTAAATTATGAAAGTTGGAGTAAATAGAGTTAACAGAGGAGTGACAGGAGAACGTTATGGCGCTTAGCCATGTTGAGCACTGGTCAGTTAGAAGGACATCTCGAGGGCTTTCTTGTCTAGGCCTGAATCTGATTGATATGTTTCGAATGTCTTTTGTCTCTTAAAATCTTAGTTCTCTTGCTACTTCATGGCTAATTGATTTCTATTGCTATCCGACTGCTTATTATATGTTTATCTGTATAATTCATCTTTGCTGACAGACAATCTAACGCTTCATTTCTGCTGACTGTCTTTCTAACGCTTCATTTCTGCTGACTGACTTTCTAACGCTTCATTTCTGCTGACTGTCTTTCTAACGCTTCATTTCTGCTGACTGACTTTCTAACGCATCATTTCTGCTGACTGACTTTCTAACGCTTCATTTCTGCTGACTAACTTTCTAACACTTCATTTCAGCTGACTAACTTTCTAACGCTTCATTTCAGCTGACTGACTTTCTAACACTTCATTTCTGCTGACTGACTTTCTAACGCTTCATTTCTGCTGACTAACTTTCTAACGCTTCAATTTCTGCTGACTGACTTTCTAATGTTTCATTTCTGCTGACTGACTTTCTAATGTTTCATTTCTGCTGACTGACTTTCTAACGCTTCATTTCTGCTGACTAACTTTCTAATACTTCATTTCAGCTGACTGACTTTCTAACGCTTCATTTCTGCTGACTGACTTTCTAACACTTCATATCTGCTGACTGACTTTCTAACGCTTCATTTCTGCTGACTGACTTTCTAACGCTTCATTTCTGCTGACTAACTTTCTAACACTTCATTTCAGCTGACCAACTTTCTAACGCTTCATTTCAGCTGACTGACTTTCTAACACTTCATTTCTGCTGACTGACTTTCTAACGCTTCATTTCAGCTGACTAACTTTCTAACGCTTCAATTTCTGCTGACTGACTTTCTAATGTTTCATTTCTGCTGACTGACTTTCTAATGTTTCATTTCTGCTGACTGACTTTCTAACACTTCATTTCTGCTGACTGACTTTCTAATGTTTCATTTCTGCTGACTGACTTTCTAATGTTTCATTACAGCTGACTGACTTTCTAACACTTCATTTCTGCTGACTGACTTTCTAATGTTTCATTTCTGCTGACTGACTTTCTAACACTTCATTTCTGCTGACTGACTTTCTAATGTTTCATTTCTGCTGACTGACTTTCTAATGTTTCATTTCTGCTGACTGACTTTCTAATGTTTCATTTCTGCTGACTGACTTTCTAATGTTTCATTTCTGCTGACTGACTTTCTAACACTTCATTTCTGCTGACTGACTTTCTAATGTTTCATTTCTGCTGACTGACTTTCTAACACTTCATTTCTGCTGACTGACTTTCTAATGTTTCATTTCTGCTGACTGACTTTCTAATGTTTCATTTCTGCTGACTGACTTTCTAACACTTCATTTCTGCTGACTGACTTTCTAACGCTTCATTTCTGCTGACTAACTTTCTAATGTTTCATTTCTGCTGACTGACTTTCTAACACTTCATTTCTGCTGACTAACTTTCTAACACTTCATTTCTGATGACTGACTTTCTAATGTTTCATTTCTGCTGACTGACTTTCTAACACTTCATTTCTGCTGACTGATTTTCTAACGCTTCATTTCTGCTGACTGACTTTCTAATGTTTCATTTCTGCTGACTGACTTTCTAATGTTTCATTTCTGCTGACTGACTTTCTAACGCTTCATTTCTGCTGACTGACTTTCTAACGCTTCACTTCTGCTGACTGACTTTCTAACACTTCATTTTTGCTGACTGACGTTCTAACGCTTCATTTCTGCTGACTGACTTTCTAATGTTTCATTTCTGCTGACTGACTTTCTAACGCTTCATTTCTGCTGACTGACTTTCTAATGTTTCATTCAATTGACTGACATTTTAGCGCTTCATATTTGCCGAGTGATATTTTAGCGCTTTATATCTGCTGACTGACATTTTAGCGCTTCATATCTGCTGACTGACATTTTAGCGCTTCATATCTGCTGACTGACATTTTAGCGCTTCATATCTGCTGACTGACATTTTAGCGCTTCATATATCTGCTGACTGACATTTTAGCGCTTCATATCTGCTGACTGACATTTTAGCGCTTCATATATCTGCTGACTGACATTTTAGCGCTTCATATCTGCTGACTGACATTTTAGCGCTTCGTTTCTGCTGACTGACATTTTAGCGCTTCCTATCTGCTGACTGGCATTTTAGCGCTTCGTTTCTGCTGACTGACATTTTAGCGCTTCATATCTGCTGACTGACATTTTAGCGCTTCGTTTCTGCTGACTGACATTTTAGCGCTTCATATCTGCTGACTGACATTTTAGCGCTTCGTTTCTACTGACTGACATTTTAGCGCTTCCTATCTGCTGACTGACATTTTAGCGCTTCATATCTGCTGACTGACATATTAGCGCTTCGTTTCTGCTGACTGACATTTTAGCGCTTCATTTCTGCTGACTTATATTTTAGCGCTTCATTTCTGTTTACTGACTTTTTAGTGCATCATTTCTGTTGACTGACATTCTATCGCATTATTTCTGTTGACTGACTTTTTAGTGCATCATTTCTGTTGACTGACATTTTATCGCATCATGTCTGTTGACTGACTTTTTAGTGCATCATTTCTGTTGACTGACTTTATATTGACTAACTCTAATTCTGGAGTGAACTAAACGAACTGACCACAAGTACAGTCCTCTTTTGACATCTGATTCACATGTCGATGTCTTTACTGAAACTTTGTAGATTCCGAACAATTATCTATTTCTTTTTGAGTGAATTTTCTCTTAAGTCTGTGCTAACTCTTTCTTCCAACTGTTGGCCGACTCTATAGATTATATAGAGATTAGTGATATATAACTTTCTGACGGAACTATAACAGTCGAACTACTAACTCTACTCACTACTGATTTTGCTTATCTCATGGCTCACCGACTCAAGACTTTCTTTCTTGCTTTTATATTTATTTTTGTTTATATTCGGTAACTAACCTCAACCAATTTTATTATCAAGAATCTAGTCAGAAATTCCTTTGTTTATTTTTCCCTTTATTAACACAACCTAATTTAAGAAAAAAAAATGTTAAACTTTCGAGGCAGTGCTAATATCAAAATCAGAAGACAAAGGCAAAGGCGCAGGAGAAAGGAGACGAGGCCAGGCACCACAAATACATCTTGTTCATTCTGCGGCCGGATCTATCTATCCAATATTGACAGATTCAGCCACGGGAGAAGCTTTTCAGCAAAACAACATCCAGCATAAGACACTAATATTTTACCAAACTACTGACTTATCATAATTGATAGCTACCAACCGTCTGTCAAGACGCCAAAGGCCATATGTATAATTGTCCAAATAACCACAATTAAAAATGCAGAGTAAAGTCTATCTATCTATCTTTCGTTCGCTCGAAGTATTGTCTATATCAGCAATGTCGTTTTCTGTATGAATTTTACTGTCTTTTGTAATTCTTGCAGTGGCCCATATAGTTTTGTCTGTAGTGTTGTATCTATGGGCCAATGGATTTTCCTCAGTCTACTATATTCAGTGCAGTCTTGAAGTATGTGTTCAGCAGTCTGGGGTGCCTGTCCACATGTACAAGTAGTTGATGTGCCGATCTTGAATTTTGTATACATGTGACTATGGAGTCGATTGTGTCCTGTTCTTAGGCGTATAATGATAACTTGTTCATATCTATTCATATTATGAAAGGCATCCTGATATGGGGCTTGTGGTCCTCTGATTGATTTGATTATCTGTTTCTTATGATGGTATGTGACTGGTGTATCTAGTTGTGTGCCTGTTGAACCTTCCTTTGCCAACTGATCTGCTTTCTCATTTCCTGGTATTCCACAGTGAGACGGGATCCACTGCAGGGCAACCCTGTGGTGCTTGCAGAGTTCAGTCAATAAGGTCTGTAGATGTGGTAATTTTCTGGATTGTAGTGCCTGGAGTACTGATCTTGCATCTGTCAAAAACACTACAGGCTGTGGGCTAAGATTACTGTTCAGCAGCTTTTCTATTGCCAACTTTATTGCTTGTATTTCTGCATCATAATTGTGACAATATTTCCCTGTTGCTATTTTATTCATATCCCTAGTGTTATTTGGGTACTCTATATATGCACCTGCTCCCCCATTCTTTACTGCATTCTGTGCTGATCCATCTGTGTACACACGGATCCATAGGTCTTGTGGGTATTCTTCATCCAGGAAACTGAGAGTTATTGTTTTTCGCTGTAGACTATTTTGTTCCTCTTTGTCAACTATTCCTTTCACTTCTGTCCGTATTTGAACTGATAATCCTGATTCATCTGTCCAGGGAGTCTGTTCTGGTATGGGCAGAAGGGGTTTAACAACTCTTGGCATGTCTGGTGTTTGTCTACTAATACGCTTGGCTTGGTGGATAAAACTGCTTCTCTTAAGTCGTCCCAATGCAAGATTTTGGAATCTGTCCTTCATTGGATGTCTCGGCATGCAAGCAAATTTTTCTGCCTGTATCAGCACCTTTGTGTCTCTCCGTTCTCTCAGTGCTGGTATCCTCCACAATTTCTCCATCTCCAATATTGGTGTTGATTTCATTGCTCCTGTGATGACCCTAAGTGCCTGGTTTTGTACTTTATCCAGTTCTTGCAATGTGGTGTTTGATGCTGAGCACCATGCGGATGATCCATATTCTAAATGTGGGCGTATACTCTGTTGGTAAACTTTACTGAGTATTTTCCCACTCGCACCCCATGTGGTTCCACACAACTTTCTTAGAATAGCCAATTTCCTCCTTGCTTTTTGGGTTGCCTTATTTATCTGCTGTTTCCAAGATAGTTTGTTATCAAATGTAACTCCGAGATATGTAGCTTGTATGTCTTCTTTCACAGGCTCATTGTTTATGTAGATGGCTCCTGCTTTTTGTTTTGGGGAGAGTGTGAAAAGTGTAGTACTGCATTTGTCTGTATTGATGCTGATACACCATCTATTTGTCCATGAATTCAGTGCATTCATAGCTCTTTGTAGCAATTTGGAGGCCACTGTTGCATACTCCTCTGTGCACCACATTACCAAGTCATCTGCATACATTGCCACTTTGATGCCATGTGGTAGTTCAGTAACTAGGTCATTGATGTAGATCAGAAAAAGTGTTGGAGATAGTACCCCTCCTTGTGGAACGCCCTGGCGCAATAAGACCTTCTTACTCTTAAGACCATCCAGTTGCACTCTGGCTCTCCTATTATGCAGGTATGCTTTGACCCATTTGTACATCCTGCCATTTACTCCATAATTTCTCAGTTTCTTCAAAAGCCCTTCCTTCCATACCTTATCAAATGCTTTCTTTAGGTCTATCCATGCTGCTAGTACCAGTTTCTTTTCTTGAAACGCATCTTCAATTTCCTGGGAAAGATAGGTTGCTTGATCTTCGGTAGAGTAACACTGTCTAAAGCCTGCTTGTTGTGGGACAAGGAGATTTTCACTTTCCAGGTACCACTGCAGTCTGAGATTGATTATACGTTCCATTGTTTTACACAAACAGCTTGTAAGGCTGATTGGTCTATAGCTGGATGTCATTGAACCATCTTTTCCTGGCTTTAGTAATGGTATCATAATTGCTTCTCTCCATGCCTGTGGCACTCTACCTGTGATCCAGCAAATGTTGTAGATCTGCAGTAGTTTTGCTTTAGCTGCAGTTCCCAAGTTCTTAATCATTTCATTGGACACTCCATCACTGCCTGGTGACTTTTTCATTTTTAATTTGGATATTGCCAGCTCTAGCTCTCTTTGTGTAATGGGTGTTTCCATTACTTCATGTGTGGTCTCTTCTTGTCTTGCATTTTGTTGTTTTAAACGGGTCTCTTGTCGTTTTTCTAGGCTAGTTTCAATATTATTGTCATTTGCAAAGGAGTCTGCAAAGTAATTTGCTGCATGTTTACCTGTTAGAATGTTTCCATCCTTCTTCAGTGTAATTTTGGTGTTCCTTTCTGTACCCTCATCATTCAGCTGTTTTACAAGCTTCCACACTTTTCTTGTGTCTCGTTCAAGATTCAAGGACTCTGTTTTCTCTTTCCAGCTTCTCCGTCTGGCTTGTAGTTTAGCCCGTTGAAATTTGGCTTTAGCATGCTGGTAGTTGTTGTGGTGTTCTTGGCAAGGGTTATTTTCTGCTTGCTTTCGAGATGTTTCCATGTCATTGTGTAGTTGCTCTAGTTCACTACTCCAGTATGGTTTGTAGTGTTTCCGTGCCCCTCTAGGTATTGTTTCACTGGCAGCTTGTATTATTAGTCTACTGAATTCATCAACTATTTTGTTGATGTCTCTATTCTGTTGATGTATCTATGTTTTTATTAATATATTAATCTGCCCAAAAAGAAGCGTTTAATACTTGGCTCTTCACATGTAAGAGTAGGTTACTTCATTTTATTATCACAATGCATTACTCATCATCATCATCAAGTACCATACCTTTTGGCATAGGTGATCATGTCTCGCCACAACTTTCGATCTCGACAGTTATTTATCATTTCTGTTGTTGATCTTCTACCAAGCCATTTTCTTAATTAAGCTGTCTGGTATTTTTCCTCTTTGCTTCCTTCTATCTCTTCTCCCTCAATTTTCCCAGTAAAAGTAAAAAGTAAAGTACCCCCGTCACGCCAAGTGGCGTATAGGGAAATATGGTGTTAGTGACCCTATATTTTACAGACCTTCAGCACATGATTTTTGGGGTAATGTGGTCGGTATTACGCCCGTGCTGCTTTACTTTCCCAGAACAAAAATCCGGTACCTATTTAAGGCTGGGTGAACCCGGAAGCCGTCGGTTGGGATCGAACCCTACCCATTGAAAAATTCAGAGCGCTATAATATAAATAATGTTTTTTTTTCCCTGGTGTTGAATCGGTTGGCATAGATGATCATGTCTTTCTATAATCTCCTGTCTGCAAACAGAACGCGGACGGAGCGGAACGTTCACAAAATCTACTGCCTCTGAGAGAATGGCAATAGTAGCGTGGTGGTTTGTCTATGGCGTACATATCTACAACGCATTAGTTCATTTCTAGACGGACGAGAAGCATGTTCGAGTCGATACAAATACAAAATTGGGTTACTTTGCTAGTAGAGTTAGATAAGATCTTTTTTCTTGAGTGATAAACTTCTATTACACACTTAAACTAATATGGGTTTTCAGGTCTTTATTAGCTCGCCAGTTTTCCGTGAAAAGACACTTCTGTATGTCCATACTTTCCAACATTGCTTGTATAAAGCGCTACCGAGTTGTATGAAATGTTGAGGAATCTGGTCGTTCCGCAGTTGCAGGCATAATCTCTGGCATGCAATTTGTGAATGTATGGCTTGAGGCTAGAGCGCTTTGTTTGAAGATTCCAAGAAAGGGCTTACATATTGCAGTCGATCCAAATAAGATAAATAAATACCAGATTCAGTTGTTTAGATCAGATAATTAGGGAAAAAATGAAGACGATCTTATTCAGAATATATTCCTTCCCACCTTAAGACATCAATGCCAGACATGGTCTGTCACGAATAAAAATGAGAGGAAACTAATCACCATAGAGATAAGATGTTTGTGAAAAGCGCTTGGAGTCCCTAGAAGAGACAGAATCAGATGTCGTAAGAGATAGGGCGCTGAATAAGTTCCGAACTATATACAGAGTAGGGATAGGGCGCTGAATCAGTTATGAACTACATACAGAGTAGAGATAGGCCGCTGAATTAGTTCTGAACTACATACAAAGTAGAGATAGGGCGCTGAATTAGCTCCGAACTATATACAGAGTAGAGATAGGGTGCTGAATTAGCTCTGAACTATATACAGAGTAGAGATAGGCCGCTGAATCAGTTCTGAACTACATACAGAGAAGATATAGGGCACTGAATCAGTTCTGAACTACATACAGAGTAGAGATAGGGCGCTGAATCAGTTCTGAACTACATACAGAGTAGAGATAGGGCGCTGAATCAGTTCTGAACTACATACAGAGTAGAGATAGGGCGCTGAATCAGTTCTGAACTACATACAGAGTAGAGATAGGGCGCTGAATCAGTTATGAACTACATACAGAGTAGAGATAGGGCGCTGAATCAGTTATGAACTACATACAGAGTAGATATAGGGCGCTGAATTAGTTCTGAACTACATAGAGAGTAGAGATAGGGCGCTGAATCAGTTCTGAACTGCATACAGAGTAGAGATAGGGCGCTGAATTAGTTCTGAACTACACACAGAGTAGAGATATGGCGCTGAATCAGTTCTGAACTACATACAGAGAAGAGATAGGGCGCTGAATCAGTTCTGAACTACATACAGAGTAGAGATAGGGCGCTGAATAAGTTCTGAACTATATATACAGAGTAGAGATAGGGCGCTGAATAAGTTCTGAACTACATACAGAGAAAAGATAGGGCGCTGAATCAGTTCTGAACTATATATACAGAGTAGAGATAGGGCGCTGAATAAGTTCTGAACTACATACAGAGTAGAGATAGGGCGCTGAATTAGTTCTGAACTACATACAGAGTAGAGATAGGGCGCTGAATAAGTTCTGAACTATATACAGAGTAGAGATAGGGCGCTGAATAAGTTCTGAACTATATACAGAGTAGAGATAGGGCGCTGAATAAGTTCTGAACTATATACAGAGTAGAGATAGGGCGCTGAATAAGTTCTGAACTATATACAGAGTAGAGATAGGGCGCTGAATAAGTTCTGAACTATATACAGAGTAGAGATAGGGCGCTGAATCAGTTCTGAACTACATACAGAGTAGAGATAGGGCGCTGAATAAGTTCTGAACTATATACAGAGTAGAGATAGGGCGCTGAATAAGTTCTGAACTATATACAGAGTAGAGATAGGGCGCTGAATAAGTTCTGAACTATATACAGAGTAGAGATAGGGCGCTGAATCAGTTCTGAACTATATACAGAGTAGAGATAGGGCGCTGAATCAGTTCTGAACTATATACAGAGTAGAGATAGGGCGCTGAATTAGTTCTGAACTATATACAGAAGCAACAAATGAAATTAATTGCTCTTCTGAAAACTAAAATGTTGTTTATCCCTCGACAATCAAATGGGTATAATAGGAAGTGAACAAATAAATATATAACTAAACAGATAAATAAATCAATAATTTAAGAAAAAAATAAATGAAAACTATAAACAGAAATTATCTTCAAATATTTATTCAATGCTAAAACAATTCACGAATGAACAACAATAATTTATTTCATACACCCAGAAAAAGAAATAATTTAATTAGTGGAATAAATAACATGGCTACTAGCAAACAACACCACTCAGTAACAAGAATTAACAACCAGAAACAATACAAACGAGAAATGTAAGGCCTCTCAAAAATGGATTGGAAAAATACCAAATTCAGCACATATCTCCGCGCTTGAAGAAAATCACAGAGAACTGCCGTAAGCACTTCATTTTCATATGGATATTTGAAGAACTAATATGGTGGAGATAAATATGAGAGAGGAAGAAAGAGAGAATTATTTGCTGTAAGGTTGTCTTTACATTTTGAGACTATAATATTGCCTATGCCCTACCTCCCCTCCACGCAAAAAAAAAAAAAATGGTTTACTCCCTCATTCCCAAGTTGGTTTTACTAGACGTCATTATAAAGGTTCTCACTCGTGATGAATGTAACTCTCGCGGTTCTATCAAAGTGTGCCCTCAAGGCTGAGAATGATAGCCCTTGGCTTGACTCTTCGATATTTAGACCAGGCAAACTAGAGAAAATCAACGAATTAGCGAATTTTAGTTAAGACACGCCACACGCACGCACACACATACACACGCACATACACACATTATATATATATATATAAAACCGACATAACCCTATGGATGTTAATAAATATACGAGACACCCTAATGAAATTTTCAAAGTGCAGTGATCAAGATCACAACATAATATAACAACAACATATAAACATAATGCAAAAACAAAGCATAACTCGACATAATATTCACCTCCTAGTGGTTTCCCTCGGTAACAGTCTGTCTCAAAACATGGATCACCGTGTCTCTTGTTGGGTTAGCTCTTATCGAGACTTTATTTATGAGTCTTATGTTTAAAAAAATATATCTTATTTATGAGACATTATGAGACATTATGAGTCAAATGATCTCAATCAGTACACCCCTAACACCTCATTATTAAAATTGATATTTCACGGGAGTGGTTCCAACTTGTGACAGTTCACAAAAATTGTAACCTCTGGCTTATGAAAATAGTGCATGAAATATCCAGTTTTCACCAGATAATATATTATTATAACTAAATATGTAGCTTCACATCTCCTTCGTCAAAGATAGGATATATATATATGTAGTGCTTTCAGAAAGTAATGTATCACATCGGGTTTCTCGGGAACCGCTAATTACCAAAAAAAAAATAGAAATTTTTATGCATATACTAAAGGGAGGTCAAAAAGTAATGCACACCAATTTTTTTCTCGGCTAATAATAAAGATAGGAATATGAAATTTTGCACACTTGGAATATGATATGTTCCAATTATGTGCACCAAATTGCACAGCATTTTGATAAATATTACGCAATCTATGAACCGTTAAAATGGAGCTTGTCAACAATGTCCGTTACAAACAGCGAATTGTCATAGAATTTCTGGTTGCGGAAAAAGAAACTGTGGCATACATTCATAAACGACTGTGTGCAGTGTATAAATGTTCTGCAGTCGATAGGAGCACAGTTAGTCGCTGGGTTCAGAGAATTAAAGCTGCAGAAAGTGTACGAGTGGGGCTGCATGATTTACCGCGTTCTGGACGTGTTGCCTCGGCTACCAGCACAGACATGTTAAACCGGGCTGATGCCATTATTCGTAAGGATAGGCGTATCACTAGTCAGCAATTGGCATTGCAGCTTACAGTCAGCAAGGGAAGTGCAATCACAATTTTTAAAACTCTCGGATATTCAAAGATTTGCGCTCGATGGGTTCCTCGGTGCCTAACAAATGATCACAGAGTTCAAAGGAAAACATTCTGTTCTGAATTGTTGGAGCGTTTCGGTGTTGAAGGAGAAATGTTTTTGTCAAAAATTGTTACCGGTGACGAAACGTGGGCACATTATTATGAGCCTGAAACAAAAATGCAGTCAATGGAATGGCATCATCCGCAGTCACCAAAAAGAAAAAAATTCAAAACATCTCCATCAGCCGGAAAGGTGATGATCACTGTCTTCTGGGACATTGATGGTGTGATTCTTGTTGATGTAATGACAAGAGGTGAGACAATCAACTCGACAGCTTACATCAATACACTGACAAAACTCAAAAATCGGTTCCACAGAGTTCGACCTAATAAGCCATCTGCAGATTTGTTGCTTCAGCATGACAATGCACGCCCTCACACAAGTCTGGTAACACGGGAAGCAATCAACAAATTTGGTTGGACTGTACTGCCCCATCCTCCTTACAGCCCTGATCTGGGTCCCTCAGATTTCCATCTGTTTGGACCACTCAAAAAATTCCTGCGTGGGACACACTTTGACAATAATGAGGGTGTGATCCGTGCAGTTAAAAAATGGCTACGCGAGCAGGACAAAACTTGGTACAAACGAGGCATTCATGACCTAGTTTCGCGCTGGCGTAAGGCAATACGCTTGGACGGAGATTATGTTGAAAAATAGGTAGTGTCAAGGGGATGTTCAGCTACAATCTGTGAAAATTTCACACATTTTGCCCGAATAGTTTCCGAGAAAAAAATTGGTGTGCATTACTTTTTGACCTCCCTACGTATATATATGGATATATCATGTAAACATCGATATCATTAAACATAATATCCCATCCACCTGTACAGCTGTACGTCAGCGCGCAACAAGTGCATGTATTCTTACTTGACCCAGTCTTTGTTTTGGTTGTGTAGCCATTTCTTCACTGCATGCATCACTTTATTATCTTCAAACCTTGTTCCACGGAAGGCATCTTGAAGTGGACCAAAGAGATCGGAATCATCATCATCATCATCAAGTACGGGGCCTGCTGGCGTAGGTGATCATGTCTCTCCATAACTTTCGATCTCGGCATCTATTTATCATTTCTGTTGTTGACCTTCTGCCAAGCCATTCTCTTAAGCTGTCTGTTATTTTTTCTCTTTGCTTCCCTCTATCTCTTCGTTCATCAATTTTTCCTGTTGTTACAATATATTCCAGTTGTTCTCTTCTCATTAAATGGCCAAAAAATTATGATTGTTTCCTCCTGATATTGGAAATTAGTTCTCTTTTTGCTTTGACCTCTTTCAGAACATGTTCATTACTCTTCTTATCTGTCCATGGTATTCTCAACATTCTTCTGTAAAACCACATTTCTACAGACTCTAGTGATTTTCTTGTCTGTTGTCCTATTGACCACGATTCACATCCATATGTTAAGACTGGCTCTACATAACATTTAAGAGTTTTCCTCTTTTTCTTATTTCTATTGTCAAAAATGCATAGTATCTTCCTCGTTTTTTGAGAAGCTAATCAATGGAAATTGGAATCAATGGGTGCCAAATCAAGGCTGCACGGGGACGTACAGTCCAACCATATCTGGTGATTGTTTCCCGTGTTGCCGAACTTGTGTGAGGCCGCGCATTGTCGTGAGGGAGAGGCAGGTCTGCTGCATCCTTATGCGGCCAAACTCTGCGAAAACGTTGATTTAGTTTTTTTTCAATGTCTTAATGTAAGCTTGCGAATTGATTGTCTCTCCTCTTGGCGTAACATCCACAAGAATCACACCTTCAATGTCTTAATGTAAGCTTGCGAATTGATTGTCTCTCCTCTTGGCGTAACATCCACAAGAATCACACCTTCAATGTCTTAATGTAAGCTTGCGAATTGATTGTCTCTCCTCTTGGCGTAACATCCACAAGAATCACACCTTCAATGTCTTAATGTAAGCTTGCGAATTGATTGTCTGTCCTCTTGGCGTAACATCCACAAGAATCACACCTTCAATGTCTTAATGTAAGCTTGCGAATTGATTGTCTCTCCTCTTGACATAACATCCACAAGAATCACACCTTCAATGTCTTAATGGAAGCTTGCGAATTGATTGTCTCTCCTCTTGGCGTAACATCCACAAGAATCACACCTTCAATGTCTTAATGTAAGCTTGCGAATTGATTGTCTCTCCTCTTGGCGTAACATCCACAAGAATCACACCTTCAATGTCTTAATGTAAGCTTGCGAATTGATTGTCTCTCCTCTTGGCGTAATATCCACAAGAATCACACCTTCAATGTCTTAATGTAAGCTTGCGAATTGATTGTCTCTCCTCTTGACATAACATCCACAAGAATCACACCTTCAATGTCTTAATGTAAGCTTGCGAATTGATTGTATCTCCTCTTGACATAACATCCACAAGAATCACACCTTCAATGTCTTAATGTAAGCTTGCGAATTGATTGTCTCTCCTCTTGGCATAACATCCACAAGAATCACACCTTCAATGTCCCCAAAAGAAAGTGACCATGACCTTTCCAGCTGAAGGAGATGACTTCAATTTCTGTCTACGTGGTGAGAGCGGATGATGCCACTCCATTGACCATCTTTTTGTCTCTGGTTACGTCCCCTGTAACAATCTTAGCCAGAAAGTTCTCTCCATCAACATTGAAACGCTCCAACAGGTCAGAAGAAATTGCTTTTCTTTGCAATCGGTGCTCATTTGTGAGATTTCGTGGAACCCATCTTCCACAAACATTAGAAAATCCTAGAGTTTTTATAATTGCATTTGCACTACCTATGCTAACTGACTACTTTAAGGGCAATTGTTGAGTAGTGATGAGCCTATCAGCAGGAATAATGCCCTCAGCACATTTAAACAAGGCCTATTTGGCCGAAACGTCGACTTTTGTTTTGTTAATTACCACGTAAAGCTGTTACCATACCACTTTTTTTTTAAATCGTCATTACCATCAGCTTTACAGCAGCTTCGCATCTCTATGCATCTTCTTGCCTTGGGGGCGGTCGGTGGCGGGTCGTCCACAGCGCGGACTATCAAAAAGCTCCGTGTTTCCGCTTTCCGGTTCTTTTATTCTCTGAACACAGCGATATACTGTGCTTCTGTGGACTGCAAAACTTCCATACACAGCAGAAAGGGGCTTGGGAATATTCACAACAGTTTCCTTCTCTAAAACAAGAAATTCTATCACAATTCGCTTCTTATAACACAAGTTGCTAACATGCTCCATATCAACGGTTTAGTGCAATCGTATTATTTGGCCGATGGCAGTGCAATTTAGTGCACACAATCGACACGACAAGCTATATTTAAAATGTGCAAAATATCATGCTCCTATGTTTATTATTAGCTGAGAAAATCGATATGGTGATTTTACCTTATGAACGCCCATCGTGTGTGTATATATATATACACACATATAAATAAAAAAGTAAAGTGCCCCGTCACACCAAGTGGCGTATAAAGAATATGTTCTAAGTGACCATAATTTTTATAGACCTTCGGCACATAATTTTTGAGGTAATGTGGTCGGTATTACGGCCGTGCAGCTTTACATTCCCCCAAAAAACCCGGTACCTATTTAAGGCTGTGTGAACCCGGAAGCCGTCGGTTGGGATCGAACCCTACCACTTGTCCAGTTCACTAATCACTGAGCTATCGCGGCTCCCTACATATACATATATATAATATATTATCATCATGAAGTACCGGGCCTGCTGGCGTAGGTGATCATGTCTCTCCACAACTTTCGATCTCGGCAGCTATTTATCATTTCTGTTGTTGACCTTCTGCCAAGCCATTCTCTTAAGCTGTCTGTTATTTTTTCTCTTTGCTTCCTTCTATCTCTTCGTCCCTCAATTTTTCCAGTTGTTACAATATATTCCAGTTGTTCTCTTCTCATTACATGGCCAAAAAATGATAATTGTTTCTTCCTAATATTGGAAATTATCTCTCTTTTTGCTTTGACCTCTCTCAGAACATCTTCATTACTCTTCTTTGCTGTCCATGGTACTTTCAACATTCTTCTGTAAAAGAGACCACATTTCTACAGAATCTAGTGATTTTCTTGTCTGTTGTCCTATTGTCCATGATTCGTATCCATATGTTAAGACTGGCTCTACATAACATTTAAGAACTCTTTTTCTTGTTTCTATTGTCAAAAATGGATTGCATAGTACCTTCCTCATTTTTTGGAATGCTGCTTTTGCCTGAGCTATTCTGCATCTCACCTCTTTTGTACATCTCCCGTCTGAGGTTAACAAAGTTCCCAAATATTTAAATTCATTTACCTGTTTTAATATTGTTCCATTTGTCTTTATTTTGCACTGAGGTGATGTCTTTTTCTTTTTTGTTACCATTACCTCTGCCTTTTTGCTATTAAGGCTGAGTCCTTTATTTTTGCTTTCTTTAACTATAATGTCCAACATTTCTTGTAACTCATTTTCACTTTTAGCGATTAAGACTGTATCATCAGCATACCTTATATTATTTATATTATGACCTCCAATTGTTATTCCAGGCATGTCCCTTATGGATCATAAAATAATCTCACTATAAATATTACACAAATCTGGTGCCAGCACACATCCATTTTCTAACACCCTGCTTTATTTGTTGAAACAATAATATATATATATATATATATATATATATATATATGGTATAACCACAACAGAAATTAAATATGTTAGATACATTACGGTAAACAGTCCGAGCGATAAGAAATGAAGAACTAAGAAAAGAGTTCGGAATAATTCCTGCCATTAAATACATAAATACAACTGAAAATGATTTGGCCACGTGATAAGACAGAAAGATCAAAGCACAACATAAGAAGCCTTTACCTTTAATAAACACCTTCAGGACACCAAACCCAGAGCCGACCACGTAAAAGATGGATTGATGGAAAATTAGAAACACAAGGAAACAACAGCAGCAGAGGCTAACAGAAGAGCAAAAAACCACAAACCATATATTTCATCGACTCTGGAAGGCAAATGAGGAAAGAAAGAGAAAGAAGAAAGCAGTCGATTCTTTGATATGGTGGCGTTGCTTGAGCTATTCTGCACTTTACCTCTGTTGCACATCTACCATATAAAGTAAAAATCATTCTCAAATATGTGATTTCATTAACTTGTGTAAAAACTGTCTCATTTACTTTAAATGCGCATTTCGGAGAAATCGTTTTGTTTTCTGCTACTTTTGCTGTTGAGGCTAAGACCTTTAATTATTGACGTGCTCTTCAGTGCTAAGAAGAATCTGTCTTGCCATATAGAAGCGACTACAGAAAAACCGGAAAACAAATAAGGAAACTGTTAGAGGGTAGAGAAATGTGCTTTGAAAAAAAAATCGAGAATGCCGACGACAGCTATCAATGAGAGCATTGAAAAAATTGCTAGTCACCAACAGCAATAAAAGAGGTGATCTTTTCTTATGGCCACGAGAAGGTAACATCTGGAATATCTTGTGACAACCGGGAAAATGTCTGGAAAAGGAGATGGAGGTCAACAAAATAAGTCTTTATTAATGTGTTATTGGAGGGCATACGAAAGGGCGAGAGAGAGAGAGAGAGAGAGAGAGAAAGAGAACGAGACAGAGAAAGAGACGAGAGAGAGAGAGAAAGAGATAGAGAGAGAGAAAGAGAGAGAGATAAAGAGAGAAAGAGAGCGAGAGAGAGAGACAGGAGATGTATATGTATGATATTTTAAAGGAAGTAAAATATTCTATGAGCATCCAAATACTTGTTGTTCTTCATATGAGCATCCAACTATCCAACTTGTTGTTCTTCATATGAGCATCCAACTATCCAACTTGTTGTTCTTCAAATGAGCATCCAACTATCCAACTTGTTGTTCTTCATATGCATCAAACTATCCAAGCATCCAACTATCCAACTTGTTGTTCTTCACATGAGCATCCAACTATCCAACTTGTTGTTCTTCACATGAGCATCAAACTATCCAACTTGTTGTTCTTCACATGAGCATCAAACTATCCAACTTGTTGTTCTTCACATGTTGTTCTTCATATCATCCAACTATCCAACTTGTTGTTCTTCATCAAACTATCCAACTTGTTGTGAGCATCCAACTATCCAACATGAGTTGTTCTTCATGAGCATCCAACTATCCAACTTGTTGTTCTTCATATGAGCAATCAGCAACTATCCAACTTGTTGTTCTTCATATGAGCATCCAACTATCCAACTTGTTGTTCTTCACATGAGCATCAAACTATCCAACTTGTTGTTCTTCACATGAGCATCAAACTATCCAACTTGTTGTTCTTCACATGAGCATCCAACTATGTTGTTCTTCACATGAGCATCCAACTATCCAACTTGTTCTTCATATTAGCATCCAACTATCCAACTTGTTGTTCTTCATAAGAGCATCCAACTATCCAACTTGTTGTTGTTCATATGAGCATCCAACTATCCAACTTGTTCTTCATTTGAGCATCCAACTATCCAACTTCTTGTTCTTCATATGAGCATCCAACTATCCAACTTGTTGTTCTTCATATGAGCATCTAACTATCCAACTTGTTGTTCTTCATATGAGCATCTAACTATCCAACTTGTTGTTCTTCATATGAGCATCCAACTATCCAACTTGTTGTTCTTCATATGAGCATCAAACTATCCAACTTGTTGTTCTTCACATGAGCATCAAACTATCCAACTTGTTGTTCTTCACATGAGCATCAAACTATCCAACTTGTTGTTCTTCACATGAGCATCCAACTATCCAACTTGTTCTTCATATGAGCATCCAACTATCCAACTTGTTGTTCTTCATATGAGCATCCAACTATCCAGCTTGTTGTTCTTCAAATGAGCATCAAACTATCCAACTTGTTCTTCATATGAGCATCCAACTATCCAGCTTGTTGTTCTTCACATGAGCATCAAACTATCCAACTTGTTCTTCATATGAGCATCCAACTATCCAACTTGTTGTTCTTCATATGAGCATCCAACTATCCAGCTTGTTGTTCTTCACATGAGCATCAAACTATCCAACTTGTTGTTCTTCATATGAGCATCCAACTATCCAACTTGTTCTTCATATGAGCATCCAACTATCCAACTTGTTGTTCTTAGTATGAGCATCCAACTATCCAACTTGTTGTTCTTCATATGAGCATCCAACTATCCAACTTGTTGTTCTTCATATGAGCATCCAACTATCCAACTTGTTGTTCTTCAAATGAGCATCCAACTATCCAACTTGTTGTTCTTCATATGAGCATCCAACTATCCAACTTGTTGTTCTTCACATGAGCATCAAACTATCCAACTTGTTGTTCTTCATATGAGCATCCAACTATCCAACTTGTTCTTCATATGAGCATCCAACTATCCAACTTGTTGTTCTTCATATGAGCATCAAACTATCCAACTTGTTGTTCTTCACATGAGCATCAAACTATCCAACTTGTTGTTCTTCACATGAGCATCAAACTATCCAACTTGTTGTTCTTCACATGAGCATCCAACTATCCAACTTGTTGTTCTTCACATGAGCATCAAACTATCCAACTTGTTGTTCTTCACATGAGCATCCAACTATCCAACTTGTTGTTCTTCATATTAGCATCCAACTATCCAACTTGTTGTTCTTCATAAGAGCATCCAACTATCCAACTTGTTGTTGTTCATATGAGCATCCAACTATCCAACTATCCAACTTGTTGTTCTTCATATGAGCATCCAACTATCCAACTTGTTGTTCTTCATATGAGCATCCAACTATCCAACTTGTTGTTCTTCATATGAGCATCCAACTATCCAACTTGTTGTTCTTCATATGAGCATCCAACTATCCAACTTGTTGTTCTTCATATGAGCATCCAACTATCCAACTTGTTGTTCTTCATATGAGCATCAACTATCCAACTTGTTCTTCTTCATATTAGCATCCAACTATCCAACTTGTTCTTCATATGACCATCCAACTATCCAACTTGTTGTTCTTCATATGAGCATTCAACTATCCAACTTGTTCTTCATATGAGCATCCAACTATCCAACTTGTTCTTCATATGACCATCCAACTATCCAACTTGTTCTTCATATGAGCATCCAACTATCCAACTTGTTGTTCTTCATATTGACTGTTGCTAATATTTTCATTTAATTTGTTTTTATCGAGGTACATCTTCTAAAGATGAGTGCACATTTACTAAACAAAATTTGCCAATAAAAACTTTGAAAAATTTCCATGTGAATTTAATTTAACATTTGCAAATCTTTCTTATTTTAACTCCATGCTAGATGGGCTACAAATGTGATAACATTAACACAGATATTCTTATTCAGATATCTCTTTTATCACTTTTTTAAATGAGCGAGTTCTAATGACGTTTCTATAAAGACATCAACAGCGATATCTATGTCGTCTTAACATTAATACCAATTATTATCCAGACATTATCCACGATCAAACAATTATTCCTGATGTTCAGAAAATAATATAATTTATGAATTCTCTAACTATTTCTTCAAATGAACTTCACTGAACAACAAATAATCTTTATCATCAGTGCGTGAATGTACAAGTGCCGGTGAATTATTTGTCATGTCCATCTATACAATTTTCAATTACAGTTGCCTGTTTTTTTATTTTTAACTCACAAAACGCCAAGAAAGAACGCTGCTGCCACATTTAACAGTTAAGCGCATTTATTTCTAATAAACGAGCAGTTAATGTCATCTCAACTCAGATTAAAGGAAACCTTATCATTCTTACGCCTTTTGAAATGCTAAGGCCATTCTAAAGGATAATGCAGGTATTATTCTACAAATTTATCAATACATTTCAATTTGTGTCTTATGACTATTATTATTTTTTTAAAATAGTGATTATATTTTTATCACTTAAAAAAATCTACAGAATATTTTTAAAATGTGATTTTTATGAGAAAATGAGAAATGAAACACAGTTTTTAAAAAGAGAAAATGGATCTAAGTATAAGGATAAATGAACGACGTTACGAATATTCTCAGAAAGCTCTTCAGCAATTTCTTCTGTAAACACTTTCCAACATCAAGTGAACAAGTTACAAAAAAATTATACAAATGAATTGCGAAATGACAAAATCATTACAGGTTATTTTGTTCTTCTGTCCATCTACTGTTGCTTTGAAACGTTGTAGGAGAAAGAAGGAATGTATAATAAAACCTGATGATTGTAGGAGAAAGAAGGAATGTATAAATATAACCTGATGGTTGTAGGAGAAAAAAGGAATGTATAATATAACCTGATGATTGTAGGAGAAAGACGGAATGTATAATATAACCTGATGATTGTATGAGAAAGAAGGAATGTATAATATAACCTGATGGTTGTAGGAGAAAGATGGAATGTATAATATAACCTGATTGTTGTAGGAGAAAGACGGAATGTATAATATAACCTGATAGTTGTAGGAGAAAGACGGAATGTATAATATAACCTGATGGTTGTAGGAGAAAGAATAAATGTATAACATAACCTGATGGTTGTAGGAGAAAGACGGAATGTATAATATAACCTGATGGTTGTAGGAGAAAGACGGAATGTATAATATAACCTGATGATTGTAGGAGAAAGAAGGAATGTATAATATAACCTGATGATTGTATGAGAAAGAAGGAATGTATAATATAACCTGATGGTTGTAGGAGAAAGAAGGAATGTATAATATAACCTGATGATTGTAGGAGAAAGAAGGAATGTATAATATAACCTGATGGTTGTAGGAGAAAGAAGGAATGTATAAATATAACCTGATGGTTGTAGGAGAAAGAAGGAATGTATAATATAACCTGATGATTGTAGGAGAAAGAAGGAATGTATAATATAACCTGATGATTGTATGAGAAAGAAGGAATGTATAATATAACCTGATGGTTGTCGGAGAAAGAAGGAATGTATAATATAACCTGATGATTGTAGGAGAAAGAAGGAATGTATAATATAACCTGATGGTTGTAGGAGAAAGAAGGAATGTATAATATAACCTGTTGGTTGTAGGAGAAAGAAGAAATGTATAATATAACCTGATGATTGTAGGAGAAAGAAGGAATGTATAATATAACCTGATGATTGTAGGAGAAAGAAGGAATGCATAATATAACCTGATGATCGTAGGAGAAAGAAGGAATGTATAATATAACCTGATGGTTGTCGGAGAAAGAAGGAATGTATAATATAACCTGATGGTTGTAGGAGAAAGAATAAATGTATAATATAACCTGATGGTTGTAGGAGAAAGAATAAATGTATAATATAACCTGATGGTTGTAGGAGAAAGAATAAATGTATAATATAACCTGATTGTTGTAGGAGAAAAAAGGAATGTATAATGAAGAGTTGTGCACGAAGGGCAGCTTACAGAAGCATTGGAAATAAGAACAGGAGTAAGGCAGGGATGCTTTCAATCTCCATTTCTCTTTCTACTGGCCATAGATTGGATGATGAAAATAACTAAGAACAATAGAAATGGAATCCAGTGGTCACTGACCAAGCAACTTGATGACTTAGACTTTAATGTCGATATTGCTTTGCATGATTGCATAATCATCAACAGATGCAAGATCAAATGGGTATACTTGATGAGAGATCACATCAGCTTTGACTGAAAATAAATAGAGATAAAAATCATAATAATTAATTACGTTGGCAATAATGTTTAATGTATAATACTATTAGAAATACCTCTATTAGAGGACAAATATCTGGGCAGTAATATAAACAAATAAGAAGGAACAATGAATGATGCCAAAATAAGGATATAAAAAGCAAGAGGTGCCTTCGTTGGACTAGAAAACATATGGAGATCCAGAGAAATTAGGTTAAACGCAAAAACAGATTGTTAACTCCATTGTTAAGTTAGTCCTATTATATGGCTGTAAAACATGGAGAACAAGAAAAATGGCAACCACAGAACATACAGACTTTCATTAATGGATGCTTGCACAGAATAAAAGGATGGAAATGGCAGGACAAATCACTAATTTAGAACTACGGGAAAGTACCAGTCAAATACCAGTGGATAAAGAGATACAACGAAGACGATGGCGCTGGATAGGACAAACTGCGGAAGCCAACCGAGTGTATTCCTCTACAGACCTTTTTGTGAAATCCACAGGGAAATGACAAAGAGGAAGATCAAGGTATTCCTGCAGAAAACAGGTGGAAGCAGAGACAAAGATGATGAGGAAGACATGGACTGATCTTAAAAGAATGGCAAGAAATATATCGGTTCGGAACGTGTTTGTTGGAGACCTATGCTCCACAAGGAGTTATGAAAACATGAAGAAGGAGAGGAGAAGAAGAGGAAAGAACGAGGAAGAAAAAGTCGAGGAAGAAAAAAGAAGAGATTTTGATAGAATGTTATACAATTATAATATAAGAGGTAATACTTTTTCATTCATATCCCCCCCCCCCCCCCCAAAAAAAAAAAAAAAAAAAAAATTCTTCTAATTAAAGGGACACAACCTATGCAGAAAATATGTTGCATGTTCTATCATTGTTGACAAAAAGATGTGGCCACAACATTGTCACGTAGAGCTGTAGGAATCTGGGAAAACTCAGCGAGTTTATGTGGTCTATAGAAATAATGCATTTTCAACAGTCTTTAATTTCAAAATTTGTGATTTAAAAAAAATATGGTTAATGACAGACTACACTTTTTCTCTACAACGATTTTATTTAAATATCTTGATTGTTGCTAATTAACTTAAAAAAAAAATTAACGTGTGAAAAAAAGAATTGGTTATTTTGAACGGAAACATGCAATGTCGCATTATACAAAGAGAATATTTGCATGGGGGCAGAAATATATAATTCTGGATCCACCGATCTGTGGTGTTGATTTAAGGTATACCAATTTTCATTTTTTTTTCTTTTGCTGTGAATAAATTTTGTGTATAACGGGTCTCTCTTACTTCGAGCAAAGAGAGAAAATGGAAATTTCAACTTTAGTTTAACATGGACGATCCAGGGCGGAGTAAACTCCAACATGCAAGCACACCTGTACCGGCTGTAATTGGGCCCTTATTGTACAGGCTCTCGTACCCCCAGAATGCAGTAACTTATATAGGACCGGCTGGTGTAAGGAAACAAGGAGTGGTATCCTTGTACAGATTCAAAAGTTCAAAAAGTGGTACTCGACGTTAATTACCGCCGCACACGTCATCTACTTCGAGGAAGTGCCCGAAAAAAGAGGTTTGAGTGGGCGAGTCCATACACTATTGTCATCATTGAGCACCTTAACAGAAAAGGTTTGAGTGGGCGAGTCCATATACTATTGTCATCATTGAGCACCTTAACAGAGAAGGTTTGAGTGGGCGAGTCCATATACTATTGTCACCATTGAGCACCTTAACAGAAAAGGTTTGAGTGGGCGAGTCCATATACTATTGTCATCACTGAGCACCTTAACAGAAAAGGTTTGAGTGGGCGAGTCCATATACTATTGTCATCACTGAGCACCTTAACAGAAAAGGTTTGAGTGGGCGAGTCCATATACTATTGTCATCACTGAGCACCTTAACAGAAAAGGTTTGAGTGGGCGAGTCCATATATTATTGTCATCACTGAGCACTTTAACAGAAAAGGTTTGAGTGGGCGAGTCCATACACTATTGTCATCATTGAACACCTTAACAGAGAAGGTTTGAGTGGGCGAGTCCATACACTGCAGTCATCCATACACTGCAGTCATCATTGATCACCTAAACAAAGAAAGTTTGAGTAGCAGAGTCCATACACTATTGTCATCACTGAGCACTTTAACAGAAAAGGTTTGAGTGGGCGAGTCCATACACTATTGTCATCAGTGAGCACTTTAACAGAGAAGGTTTGAGTAGCAGAGTCCATACACTATTGTCATCACTGAGCACTTTAACAGAAAAGGTTTGAGTGGGCGAGTCCATACACTATTGTCATCAGTGAGCACTTTAACAGAGAAGGTTTGAGTAGCAGAGTCCATACACTATTGTCATCACTGAGCACTTTAACAGAAAAGGTTTGAGTGGGTGAGTCCATACACTATTGTCATCAGTGAGCACTTTAACAGAGAAGGTTTGAGTAGCAGAGTCCATACACTATTGTCATCACTGAGCACTTTAACATAAAAGGTTTGAGTGGGCGATTCCATACACTATTGTCATCAGTGAGCACTTTAACAGAAAAGGTTTGAGTGGGCGAGTCCATACATTATTGTCATCACTGAGCACTTTAACAGAGAAGGTTTGAGTGGGCGAGTCCATACACTATTGTCATCATTGAGCACCTTAACAGAGGAGGTTTGAGTGGGCGAGTCCATACACTATTGTCATCATTGAGCACCTTAACAGAGAAGGTTTGAGTGGGCGAGACCATACACTATTGTCATCATTGAGCACCTTAACAGAGGAGGTTTGAGTGGGCGAGTCCATACACTATTGTCACCATTGAACACCTTAACAGAGAAGGTTTGAGTGGGCGAGTCCAAACACTATTGTCATCACTGAGCACTTTAACAGAGAAGGTTTGAGTGGGCGAGTCCATACACTATTGTCATCATTGAGCACCTTAACAGAGGAGGTTTGAGAGGTTTGAGTGGGCGAGTCCATACACTATTGTCATCATTGAGCACCTTAACAGAGAAGGTTTGAGTGGGCGAGTCCATACACTATTGTCATCATTGAGCACCTTAACAGAGGAGGTTTGAGTGGGCGAGTCCATACACTATTGTCACCATTGAACACCTTAACAGAGAAGGTTTGAGTGGGCGAGTCCATACACTATTGTCATCATTGAGCACTTTAACAGAGAAGGTTTGAGTGGGCGAGTCCATACACTATTGTCATCATCGAGCACTTTAACAGAGAAGGTTTGAGTGGGCGAGTCCATACACTATTGTCATCATTGAACACCTTAACAGAGAAGGTTTGAGTGGGCGAGTCCATACACTGCAGTCATCATTGATCACCTAAACAAAGAAAGTTTGAGTAGCAGAGTCCATACACTATTGTCACCATTGAACACCTTAACAGAGAAGGTTTGAGTGGGCGAGTCCATACACTATTGTCATCATTGAGCACCTTATCAGAGGAGGTTTGAGTGGGCGAGTCCATACACTATTGTCATCATTGAGCACCTTAACAGAGAAGGTTTGAGTGGGCGAGTCCTTACACTATTGTCATCATTGAGCACTTTACCAGAGAAGGTTTGAGTGGGCGAGTCCATACACTATTGTCATCATTGAGCACTTTAACAGAGAAGGTTTGAGTGGGCGAGTCCATACACTATTGTCATCATTGAGCACTTTAACAGAGAAGGTTTGAGTGGGCGAGTCCATACACTATTGTCATCATTGAGCACCTTAACAGAGAAGGTTTGAGTGGGCGAGTCCATACACTATTGTCATCATTGAGCACCTTAACAGAGAAAGTTTGAGTGGGCGAGTCCATACACTATTGTCATTATTGAGCACCTCGAAAACAAATAAAGAGGGCGCTATGGGAGCAATGATAAGCACCCCCATCTTAATAATGAAGAAAACAGCAGATCTTGATCCTCTAGCACACCGCATTAAGTACAAATAACTCGTCCATTTTGAACAGTTTGAAAGGCTACCAGATCACCCATTGCAATAAACTTTCGAAGACAGAACGAACCGACCAGCAAGGGAAACCTCCATACACCATGGACGTGTATTGGAACCAAACGAATATCCGTGCGAAGCTCTTACACCCGAGCCATGGTCCAACTGCGAAAACAAAACGAAAATAACCATAGATGTTCTAGGAATAGTCTAGAAAAACAAGCAACCCGTCAGAGACAGAAATGAGAGGTCTGTCACTTATACTCCAAGAAAAATACCTTAGAGATTTATGGATACGGGTATTAACTGATGATTCGCAACAGAAGTATTGAAGAAGGGAGGCAATGACATCTATATAGTTATGGTTATGGAAGGGAGGCAATGACATCTATATAGTTATGGTTATGGAAGGGAGGCAATGACATCTATATAGTTATGGTTATGGAAGGGAGGCAATGACATCTATATAGTTATGGTTATGGAAGGCCCCACTGCAAACGAATTAAAATCTATAATTGCTCAACCGCCCGTGCCAGTGGAATCATCCGAATTAATATCTCATCTCCCAAGCAAAGAAAGGTAGCTGTAGTCCCCATCATAGCAGTCTCAGCACACGCCAAAAGACATAAGACGAAACCGCAAATAAAGTGAACAATAACATTTATATAACCTACCCAAGTGGAAAGACAGAAATATACTCTCTTCCAGTCAGAGAAAGGTGCACACATTTCAGAGAAGGCAATGCCACTCTACACAACAATAGAAATTCTCAACACACAAGAGGTCTAAATTCCAAAAATAGTCATCCATTGTGATGTACGATCAGTCAGTCATAAAAGCAATGACAAGAATGAAAAAGCACCGACTCATTCAGTGAAGAAACAAAAATATATGTTCGATGTCAGAGAAGACAGAACTTATCCTGCAGTAGATACCAGCACACTACGACATCCCTGAAAACGAAAAACAAGCAGATGAACTTGCTAAAGCAGGTGGGAGCCTTAAACAGTCCAACCAACCCGAGAGCCTCAAAGGAATAGAGGCAATTCTGAAACAAGCTAGAGAAACAGAATGGAGAGAGTTATATGGAAAGTATGACCCAGAACATGACAGCTTCAGTAAACTCAGCGCACATGCGCAGACCAAGATACTCAGACTCAGAATAGGTCATTGTGTCCTCAGAGAAAATTTACACACGATAGGAGTCAGTGATCTTGCAACATGTGAGACCGGAGCATCAAGGTGAACTCCAGAACGTATCCTGCTGGGCTGCAGCAACCTCAACACTCTGAGAATACAAATATGACCCACAGACACAACCCTGCATGATAAGTTATAATGAACCAGTGAAGACCTCAAACAAAAGGTCTTGTTCGTGACCAAAGCTGGTCAAGATATCTAAGCGTATAGCAAGAGCTGAATGCTGAAAAGGAAAAAGGCCATTAGAAATCACAGAAAACAAGGAGAAAACCACTACGAGTCAAGAACAGACCATTCAACTACAAGAACAGCCGCAGAGAAAAGTGGCAATAGCGAAGAATTTATCGAGGTGGAGAATACATGAAAGAGGAGACGCCAGACACGGAAAAAGATGGCCTCTCGCGAATAAAACAATAAAACAGACAGATCAAATTAGTGCGAAAGGTATTCGCGTATATTGGTATTGTCTACCTCTAAATAAAAGATAAAAAAATTAACAACATCGACAGTACCAAAACAAGAGTCAGAACCAAAACTAAGGACAGTTACATGCCAAGAAGCAAAATAGCAAAACATGGATAATAATTAATTCGGAGAAGATGAAGGACAAAATAAATCATGGGCGGATGATGGGTCAAAATAGATTGGCAGGTTGGTTCTGGTCCGCGGGCCGAATGTTGCCCATCTTTGGTCAAGGTAATTCTACACTGGTGTGGAATAACATTGGTTGAGTTTGTGAGAAGAGCTGGAATTTGATATTTCCCTCGACACCCAGTGATGGCACAAGAAGATGTGAAATAGAGGTATTAGTAGTTGTAACTATCTCAGGTCTGAATACTCAAACTGGGGGTTGTCGATTTGAAAGATCATTATCGTTACAATTATTTCCGTTCATCCCAACGTGGAATCCAAACCCAGTTTACTTTCCATCTCCACGCGGATGCATTATTGTAAACTAGGGATCCTCAAACAGACTACAAAGGTATGAACCATTACACTTATGGATACACGAAAGAAACAATTGAACGATGGCGAGATTTTGAGCACGATTATATTATGGTTATGGAAGGCCCCGGTATCACTGCAAACGAATTAAAATCCATAATTGCTCAACTGCCCGTGAAAGTGGAATCATCCAAATTAATATCTCATCTTCCAAACGAAGAAATGTAGCTGCAGTCCCCATCATAGCAGTTTCAGCACACGCCAAAATACATGCGGCGAAACCGCACAGAAAGTGAACACAGCCATCTGTTCACGTAATACGATATCATCATTCATCATAATCAAAACGGATGCAACGCACAGCTCACGGTGTATTGAGAGTGTAAGATGACAAGAAACAGCTATTAATAACTATTTCAGCTTTTTCAGACTCGTTAATTAAATTAACGTAACCTAATTAATGTTTCTATTTTAAAAGTTTTAATGTGTATGGATAAAGAAAAGATCGAATATGTGAATTTTGCAATAAATTAATAATGAACAGAACTTGCCGCTAGAGAACGTACAAACATGGAAAATGAGTATTTTGGAAATCATCATCATTATCGAGTGCCGACTCCGCAACAAAGGTTGTCTACCATGGATCGCCATTCCACTCTGTTTCTTGCTTTGATGGTGTAGGTTGTTATAGATTGACTTGTCCATCTTTTGATGTTACTCGTCCATGTTAGTCTTGGTCTGCATCTGCCTCTTTTACCTTGTATTTTCCCTTCCAATATTACTTGTACTAGGCTGTTGTGTCTTTTTACGTGCCCCAAAAGTTTCATTTGTCTTGTCTTAATTGTATTTAGTAGTTCTATTTGTATTTTTAGTTGTTCTAAACTTCATCGTTTGTTTTCTTTTCTTTCCATCCAATTCTACATATTCTTCTATAAACCCACATTTCAAAGGCTTCAATTTTCTATTCTGTTTTCTTGTCTAATGTCATTGTTTCTGCACCATACAGGAATATTGAGAAGATGTAACATTTTGCCATTCTTAGTTTCAGCCCTGCTGTTATTTGTTTTGTTGTTAGTATATTTTTCATGGCATTAAAAATTACTTTTTGCCATACATATTCTTTTGTTTATTTCAATTTTCCATTTTCCATCATTGATTATAGTTTCCATCATTCGTTAATTTTGGAAATACATGTATATAACAACATGAGGGTCAGGAGAAGATAATTATGGAATATATGATGTCAGAGACGACAGAACGGAAGATCAGGGTGGCCACAAGATGTCGCAAACAAACTGGGATTGATTGTAGTTGATGCTGGGCAACTCGGGATGGAAAATGAAAATATCAGAGTGGCTATCATAAGAGCCAAGTTTAAACAGGGACAAGCTATAAGAAGATGATGATAATAATGTTGATGATGATAATGATGATAATGATAATGATGATAATGATGATAATGATGATAATGATGATAATGATGATAATGATGATAATGATGATAATGATGATAATGATGATGATGATGATGATAATGATGATAATGATAATGATGATGATGATGATAATGATGATAATGATAATTATAATGATGATAATAATAATGATGATGATAATGATATAGATGATAAAGATAATGATAATGATGATAATGATGATGATAATGGTGATAATGATAATGATGATAATGATGATAATGATGCTAATGATAATGATAATGATGATAATGATTATGATGGTAATGATAATGATGATAATGATGATGATAATGATGATAATGATAATGATAATGATGATAATGATAATGATGATGATAATGATAATGATGATAATGATGATAATGATGATGATGATAACGATAATGATGATGACGATGATGATGATGATAATGATGATGACGATGATAACGATAATGATGATAACGATAATGATGATGATGATGATAATGATGATGACGATGATAACGATAATGATGATAACGATAATGATGATGATGATGATGATGATGATGAGAATGATGATGATGATGATGATGATGATGATGATGATGATGATGATGATGATGATGATGATGATGATGATGATGATGATATGATGATGATGATGATGATGATGATGATGATGATGATGATGATGATGATGATGATGATGATGATGATGATGATGATGATGATGATGATGATGATGATGATGACACATTTACTTGAATTTATTGCATCTTTTGAGCATTGAATTTTAACAATTTACATATGTAAGTTTGCAGACGACCAAGTTCTGATACATGAAACAACTGAGGACCTGCAAGAACATATCAACAGGCTAAACAACACTCTAAACAATACAACATGACGATCAACATAAACAAAACAGAAGTAATGGCAATAGCGAAAGAGAAACATAAACATAACTAAAGAAGGAAAAACTAAACATCATAATAGATAATACGATTTAAAACAAAGCAAACAATTTTAAATATCTGGGTAGCACGTTAACACAAGACAATAACCAGGAAACAGAGATATATATAAGGTGTAACAAAGCATGCCAAGTTATAGGCCAAGTATCAACACTATTGAAAAACAAAGCAATAACTACGGAAGCAAAAAGAGCAATATACAAATCAATATTTCTACCAACTCTGTGCTATCAGTGCCAGAATTGGACGCTGGACTCTAGAACAATAAGAAAGATAACGACCACCGAAATGAAATGTGTCAGAAGAATGACAGGAAACAGCTTAAGGGACAGAGTAAGAAAACCCGACCTGAGGAAGTAACTCGAAATTGAACCAGCCATCGAATACACAAAGAAACAACAGATAAATTGGTTCGGCCACATAACAAGACAAAAATAACTAACAATGACTCAAAGAGCCTTAAACTAACTCTACGAAAACGCCAGATTAAGAGGAAGACCGAGAAAAAGATGGATAAAGGGAATACTAGAGTCACTAGGAGGGATAACACCAGAAGAAGCCAACAGAAGAGCAAAGAATCGCAGATTGTATCTACCCTCGATGCCAACGGCAATGGAGGAAGGATAGAAGAAGAAGATATATGTAAGTTCATTCACTTAAATAACTATTTTAAATATTTATAAAATCTCTCTAGTTGAGTTGTTATTTACAGCTGCATAGTTAGTTATAAAACAAACATTTAAAATAGCAATGTTTTGTATTAATCAAAAACATGTTGCTGAAGTGCAACATGTAAAATGTAGTGGAAGTTGACCGTCAAGGCTGAGGTGAAATGAAAAAAAAAAAAAAAAAAAAAAAAATTTGGGACCCACTGATGTTAACAACCGCGCCATCTCCCAAGCGTGCTCTGTTATCAGCCCTTTCATTTTAAGTTCTGTTTTCCCATTGTGTCGTGCTAGGCAGATTTCTATTAAGTGTAATTGCTACTTTTAGGTAGAGTTTCGTTCTGTGTTTATCGATTGCGTTCTCTCAAAAACACTCTCAACTGGGGTTATGGAATGTTGGTCAACCGTCACCTCATACTTTCCAACTTTGATCATGTCTGACTGACGTTTTATTCATACATTATAACATATACTTCATCCTTTATGTCTGACTGACGTTTTATTCATACATTATAACATATACTTCATCCTTTATGTCTGACTGACGTTTTATTCATAAATTATAACATATACTTCATCATTAAGCATGTCTGACTGACGTTTTATTCATAAATTATAATATATACTTCATCATTAAGCATGTCTGACTGACGTTTTATTCATAAATTATAACATATACTTCATCATTAAGCATGTCTGACTGACGTTTTATTCATAAATTATAACATATACTTCCTCATTAAGCATGTCTGGCTGACGTTTTATTTATAAATTATAACATACACTTAAACTTTTTCAAATAGGAAACTATACATATATAACTGTAGGAAAATAGGGAGGGGGTGGGGGGGGCTGGCCGGCGTCTTGCCTCGAGACAGAGAGGTTATGGGTTCAAATCCCGGTATGTTGGGATTTTTATTTCTGATTTCTCTCTGCGGCAACCACCCCTGGTCTCAGCTGGGAGGCAATTCTAACTATTGCTTCAGGAACCTTTGACAATCTGCACCATCAAAGCAAGAGACAAAGTGGAATGGCGCTCCATGGTAGCCACCTTCGATGCGGAGACGGCACTCGATGATGATGATAATAATGATGATTATGATGATAATGATGATGAGTCTCTAGGGAGTTCGTCAGAGGTAGAAGCTGGCGAACGAAAAAAAAAAAAAAAAACAACTGTTTACAATCTTGTTTTGAAAATAATAAAGGAACATATTTTGAAAGAAAATGTAAAGGAAACACCCAAAGGCTATACACTTTTGAAGATCAACTCTACCCGTTGTTTCCATCTGCAACTCTTAATTCCTACTCACTGTTGTTTGCTGATGATGTTTTAGTATAGTAGCCTTGCTAACATTAGTTCTGAATCATCATCTTTAAGTAATATGTCTGCTGGCGGTGGTGATCATGTCTCTCCACAACTCTTAATCTCGATAGTTATTTCTCATTTCTGTTGTTGACCTTCTACAAAGCTATTCTCATAAGCTGTCTGGTATCTTTTCTCTTTGCTTGCCTCTATCTCTTCGTCCGTCAATTTTCCCAGTTGTCACAATATATTCCAGCTATTTCCTTATTATCACATTGCCAAAACATGATGATTATTTGCCTGAAACACATCGTAGGTATAATGTGTCTATCGTCATCATAATCATCAAGTACCGGACCTGCTAGCGTGGGTTATCATGCCTCTCCACAACTTTCGATTTCGACAGTTATTTATCATTTCTGTTGTTGACCTTCTGCCAAGTCATTCTCTTAAGCTATCTGGTATCTTTTCTCTTTTGCTTCCCTCTATCTCTTCGTCCTTAATTTTCCCAGTTGTTATAACATTTTCCAGCTGTTCTCTTCGCATTACATAGTAAAAAAATTATAATTATTTCTTCCTAATATTGGAAATTAGCTCTCTGTTTGCATTCGTCTCTTTCAGAACGTTTTCATTACTCATATTTGGTATTATACTCATATGGTCTTAGCTGTATATGGTATTCTCAACATTCTTGTGTATCATCACAATGTGTCCATAGTACATTAAAACTGATCGTAAGAGACTAACGTAAGTTGTGACAATATTTGTGGCGATTATTAAACACCAAAAAGGGTCAAATTTATAACATTTTGAAATATTTCTTTTCATTAACATTAAAGAACTAAAATATCACTAGTTAACAAGCTACAGAAAGTGGATTATTCATGTTAGTGTGCAGTGCCACAAGTTTGAACCACTCCAAGAAAGATCACAAGAACGAGTAGAATGACATTTCCTCAGGACATGTTCATTTAGACATAAAGCTACATTTTTAGGATCGAAACTAAAATGCCACTTTTTGATTAAAACAAGCAGATGTGTACTGCATGCTCCCTGGTATGAGCATCATCATCATCATCATGTGCCATACCGGTTAGCGTAGGCGATCACGTTCTTCCACAATTCTGTTGTTGACTGTTTTCCTTGCCATGACACTAAGCTATCGAGTATACCCAGTGTCTGATATGACCTGCCTCTGAAATACTCACAGTGATGTAAAAGAAACTGCCAAGAACTGGCTGCAGATCGTAGCACATGGAGAACAAAATTTAACAAAAACACATAAAGCGACATTCAAGGCAGCGTTGATATCAAATTCTGAAGACAAAAGGTGCAGGAGAAAGGTGACGCGGCCAGGCACCATAAATAAATCGTGTTCATTCTGCGGTCGAATCTGTCTATCCAATATTAGCAGATTCAGCCACGAACGAAAGAAACTGTTCAATAAAATTAGCATTCAGAATAAGACACTCATATTTTACCAAACTACTGACATGTTATGATTACTTTCTAACAACTGTCTGTCAAGCCGCCATATACCATATAAGTAGCAGTTTACGACAGTCTTTCACTGCTTCTCCGGACGTTTAGACCCAAAGTATTTTAAAACTATATCTGTGTGTGCGTGTTGTTTGTTTGGCATATTGACCCGAAACGTCGTTCAAATCTGTGTCGTCTACTAATTACGTAAAGCTTTTACCATATCATTTTTACTATTTTTTTTTAAATTCTCCCTCACATTTAGCTTTACCGCAGCTTCGCATTTTTATGCATTCATTTGCATTTCTTTGCCTTAACCCCTTACTAGTACAATACCGCTGCTACTTCATGTTTGTATTTCGTCCTTAGTGTTTACTCTAGTACATATATCTTAGTTTAGAACGTTTACTAGACTGCCATTTTTCTTTCCTTTAACCAGTTTCGATTATTTTGTTTTGGATGTTTCATTACTAGTTAGCTATGTAGGATTAGTTTTATTTACTTACGTATCTGTGTGTGTGTGTTGTTTGTTTGTTCCTGCTGAAGGCCTATTGAGCGGAAACCTCGTTCAAATCTGTTTTCGTCTACTAATCACGTAAAGCTTTCACCATACGATTTTTACTATTTTTTTCAATCCTCCTTACTCCCCCCCCCCTATTTTAAAACTATGCATGCCTTATATCATTTGGTATCTTATTAATACGGGGTGTCCCACACGCTACGAAACCCGACATTTCCTCTATAATTGTTATGTAACTGATGATCACTTTACGCTTACATGACGATGTCATGATATTTCTAACAAAACAAAGTCCGTTTCAAATGTTGCGATATCCTCATTAGTGGTAAAGCCATTAAAGAAATGTCAGGTTCCGTAGAAAGTTAGACACCTTGTACTTTATCTTGAGCCAGTTCTTGTTTTGGACAAAAACGCAATGTAGGCCGACAGTTTTGGGAATTTGGTTACAATACAAACATATTTCAAGGGACTGAACGTAAAATATCGAGTTCATTATTCCAAAATGGAGACTTTAGGGTTTGTGCAAAATTCGAAATATTTTAAAATTAAATTTGAAAGCTGAAGTTCACTGTCTTCTTCTGCTTTATCATCATCATCATCATCAATCATCGTTCACCGTTCATCATCATTATCATCATTCATCGTTCACCGTTCATCATTATCATCATCATTCATCGTTCACCGTTCATCATCATAATCATCATGATCATTCATCGTTCACCGTTCATCATCATTATCATCATCATCATTCATCGTTCACCGTTCATCATCATTATCATCATCATTCATCGTTCACCGTTCATCATCATCATCATCATTCATCGTTCACCGTTCATCATCGTCATCATCATCATCATCATCATCATCATCATCATCATCATCATCATCATCATCATTCATCGTTCACCGTTCATCATCATCATCATCACCATCATCATCATTCATCCTTCATCATCATCATCATCATCATCACCATCATCATTATCATCATCATCATGATCATCATCATTCATCGTTCACCGTTCATCATCATCATCTTCATCATCATTCATCGTTCACCGTTCATCATCATCATCATTCACCATTCATCATCATCATCAATATCATCATCATCATTCATCGTTCATCATCATCATTCATCGTTCACCGTTCATCATCATCATCATCATCATTCATCGTTCACCGTTCATCATCATTATCATTCATCGTTCACCGTTCATCATCATCATCATCATCATTCATCGTTCACCATTCATCATCATCATCATTCATCGTTCACCGTTCATCATCATCATCATTCATCGTTCACCGTTCATCATCATGATTCATCGTTCACCGTTCATCATCATCATCATCATTCATCGTTCACCGTTCATCATCATCATCATTCATCGTTCATCGTTCACCGTTCATCATCACCATCATTCATCGTTCACCGTTCATCATCATCATCATTCATCGTTCACCGTTCATCATCATCATCATTCATCGTTCACCGTTCATCATCACCATCATTCATCGTTCACCGTTCATCATCACCATCATTCATCGTTCACCGTTCATCATCATCATCATTCATCGTTCACCGTTCATCATCATCATCATTCATCGTTCACCGTTCATCATCATCATCATTCATCGTTCACCGTTCATCATCATCATCATCATCATTCATCGTTCACCGTTCATAATCATCATCATCATCATTCATCGTTCACCGTTTATCATCATCATCATCATTCATCGTTCATCATCATTCATCGTTCCCCGTTCTTCATCATTAGCATCATTCATCGTTCACCGTTCATCATCATCATCATCATTCATCGTTCACCGTTCTTCATCATCATCATCATTCATCGTTCACCGTTCATCATCATCATCATCATCATTCATCGTTCACCGTTCTTCATCATCATCATCATTCATCGTTCACCGTTCTTCATCATCATCATCATTCATCGTTCACCGTTCTTCATCATCATCATTCATCGTTCACCGTTCTTCATCATCATCATCATTCATCGTTCACCGTTCATCATCATCATCATCATCATTCATCGTTCACCGTTCATCATCATCATCATCATTCATCGTTCACCGTTCATCATCATCATCATTCATCGTTCACCGTTCCTCATCATCATCATCATTCATCGTTCACCGTTCTTCATCATCATCATCATTCATCGTTCACCGTTCTTCATCATCATCATCATCATCATCATCATCATCATCATTCATCGTTCTCCGTTCTTCATCATCATCATCATTCATCATTCATCGTTCACCGTTCTTCATCATCATCATCATTCATCGTTCACCGTTCTTCATCATCATCATCATTCATCGTTCACCGTTCTTCATCATCATCATCATTCATCGTTCACCGTTCTTCATCATCATCATCATCATTCATCGTTCATCATCATCATCATCATTCATCGTTCACCGTTCATCATCATTATCATCATCGTACATCATAACATAATTATATTCAAGCTCAATGAGTGAAATGTCAATGTACAAAACAGTCACCGTGTTCCCTAGAATAGCCATGATAAAGTTCAAATATTTCAAGCCGCTACTACTATAAACTTTATTGTCTATGCAGTCAAACCTACTACAATCGTACAACGGCATCTATAGACCTCGCAATATATATATATAAGACATAAGTAGGCTACTTCAACAATTACCTCTCTGTTTCCATGGCAACAAAAGAACAACAACTCAGATACCGTTCTATCTTTTTGTTTAAACATTATAAGTAGTGCCCATGGGGGAAAAAATTTATGAAGCGCCGACTGTAAGAATAACTGCGATGTGTCTTTATATATAAAAATAAAACCCTGAACAAAACTGTAAGACAGTTTATTGAAGAGAAAAAACATATTTTTGTCATAACTTATAATGCCAATAACTAAGATATTATGATGTGATTATAATTATGTTAAGTTAGGCCAATAACTGAAGGAACTATATTACATAGCGTAAACCGTAATAATGTTTATGTCACAAATATCAGGTTAAAGGTCTACCTAAAAGTATTGTCTCATGTCAGGTCTCTTCAAGTTTCAAACTCACCGTCCGCTTCTAGAAGACGGCAATGAAATATCAGAAGAAACAAGTTATCAGGCAGACATAAACATCACCTGTATGCTTATTGATTTATTGAGTTATTTGCGGGTCATCATCATTGATCATTGCATTCCGAACATGTCCATAGGTGCTCAGATCCCTTCCTCAGCAAGTCCCGCAATGTCCAGCGACTGACGACTCCAGTTCTGTGTTGGTTGATAAGTCTTCTTACACGGCCATTAAGATTCTCATTTCTGGCTGTGTCTATCTTAACTCCCATCGCTTTCATCCGATGAAGTGACGTGGATCTGTGTTTGTCGAAGTCAAGTGCTCTTCCCACATCTCGGAGTGCATTGGTGATGTCCGCCCGATCCATTGGTTGCCGGTCTTCAACGACAGCGCAGCCAGCCAACCTGTCCGCTCTTTCATTTCCCCGTACCCCCGAATGTCCAGGGACATAGACAAAGGTGACCTTACGTATTTTGGATTTCTGCAACGACTCTACCCATTGCATGCGTACAGAGCCCGCCTCCACTTTTTTTTATCACATTCATCGAATCACTCAGTATACATGCGTGTGCGTAGTCTTGTGACTCTAACCATTTGAGTGCCTTGGTCACTGCCATCGCCTCCATTGTCATGCTACTCGTGGTCATGACGTATGCATCACTGTCTTCCTTGACTATTCTGCCTGCCGAACGTGCTGTAAATGCCCATGCACTTCTTTGGTGCCGTCTTACAGATCCGTCTGTATAGATGACTGCATCTTTCTCATCGGTGTTATCGCAGATGAGACCGTTGACCTCAGCATTAACCACGACCGGGTTCTATTCCCTACTTGTCTTGTCGAGTGTGACAATACACGAGAAAGTCCCCTTGAATGACGTAGGCACCAGTATCCAATCCTCACCAATGCTGATATTGGTAAGCCCACAGACCTGTTTGATGACATCTTCTGCTCGCCCCCCCCCATGATTTGCCTTTTGTTAGCCTGGCACCTTTCACTGTGTCGAGCAGTCGGTGCAATGGATGTTCTGTATCTGTAGTAATCTTCAGGTATGCTCGTGCTCTCCAGATCTTGATTCTGTCATCCATGGTTGGAAAGTCAAGAAGATAACTCATTGCTACACAGGGAGTGTCCCTCGTACATTCCAGGATAATGCGCATGGCTTCATTTTGTATTTTCTCCAGCCTATCAATTTGAGTCGTACTGACAGTAAGAATTGCCAGGGCATACTCGATTGGTGCGAGGACTAATCCCTGGAACAGAAGAGTAAGTAGCCTCTGATCGATGTTGGCAGCTGCCTTGACCTTCAAGGCGGCTAATCCTTTGCGGGATTTTGTTATCACATGGTCGACGTGGCCTCGAAAACACAGGCTGCGATCAAACTTAACTCCGATGTATGTCATCAACTTGTCCCTGGTCACCTCATCAGCTCCCATTCGTACTACCGGTGTGGTCGTATTAACGATATGATTGTTAAGGGAGAACCATGAAACTGATGCTTTATTAGGATTAACCAAGGCACCTGAAACCCCACACCATGAAGAAATGCGATCGAGTTCGTCTTGCATTGTGGACGCGATTCCCCGTCTGTCTCTTCCCTGTCGATATACCAGAATATCATCAGCAAAGTCATAGTTCTTCTCTTCCCATCCAGCTGTTGTTCCGTGATCGTTATTGTGTACTCGTTAAATAGACCTGGCGACAATGGTGAGCCTTGTGGCAGGCCTGGACAAATGGATGTTGGCTCGGAAGACCAACTTCCACATCTGAGTATCACCTTCCTCGGAAACAGTGACGCGGCGATCCAACTAATGAGGGAGGGGTGCACCGCCAGTTTGAGGAGCATATGCATGAGATATTCAAATGGTACACTGTTGTATGCATCCTCCAGATCTATAGCAGCAGCACATGTCTCCTCTCGTCTGTGAAAGCCTTCGAAGAGGTCATAGGCAAAGACTGCTGCATTGAGCCGTGTCTCTTTGTTATATCTATAACCTCCGAGTGTGGGTGGGAATACGCGTTTCTGTTCAAGGTGACAGGTGAGGACACGGACAACTATTTTCTCCAGCAGCTTGCCCGCAGTGTTCTGCATTGTGATGATTCTATAGGCACTGATCTGAGAATGGTCCTTGTTTGGCTTCGGTGGCGGTAGTAAGTAGCTGTGTAGCCACTCCTCCTTAATCTGGCCACTCCAAATGCTGGCATTAAACTCATTGGCCAGTTTTGTCAAGTCGTCGTCAGCTAAATCGCCTATGTCATCGTACCGAACACCATCTGGACCAGGAGCAGTGCTGTGTGACCTTTTAAGTGTCGTGCGAATGGTATCGGTTGTGATTGTGAGATCTTATTCCAGCCCTACATCCTTACACAATTTTGACAGAGATACCCGTATCCTCATTCTTACAGCCTCATTTCTTTGGTCCGTCTGCTAAATGTAGCGGGCAAGCAGGGCCTTCCCTTTGCTCTCATCAGATTTGTGCCATATCCGGCCTGTGCTCTGAAAGTCTGTTATGCCTCTGTATCATGTTGTATCATTCATGGTTTGATGAAGGCGCCAGAATGTGGCGAGCGATTTTTCTGAGCACACTTTTTTTTACAGAATTCATCCCATTTGGCATCCTTAGCCTGCTTAGCGCATAGTTTAAAGTGCATAATTTTTTGGTCGACCTCTATTTTCAGACGCTTCATGAGCTCAGGTTGTGTTCTACCATACCTTCTGGCTTTCTGCCATGTCTTGGCCGTTTGTCTCTTCCTCCGCCAAGCTTCCTCGACATCTACGTACCACCAGGGTGGCTGCGTTCATTTCTCCTGCCTCCTACGAGGGGCGCTCTGTTTCCTATGTCTGATTTTGAAATGACGTCCTGGTCTGTTTTCTCGTAGTTGAATGTGTGGAGCTTTCTTTTCTGGCTTCTATTTCTGCTTTTCTCAATGAGGAGGACACATGGATAGTGACCACTTCCGTGGAATCCCAGTGCACTCCAAATGCAAACCGGTGCGAAGGTGGAAGACACCAGTGTCAGGTCTATGACACTATCAGAGTCCCCTGTTCGAGTGGCCATTCTTGTTGCCCTTCCATCATTCAAGCACACTAAATTGGCCGACACGAGTGCGTTCTCTAGGTCTTCTCCCTGCTTGTTGGTTATGACGTTACCTCACTGGTTTCCTCTAGCATTAAAGTCTCCGCAGAAAATGACGTTCTCTTCATCGAACTCGAAGAGATTCTGCCATTGTTGTGTGTCCACCTTCCCATTACAGGCATATACATTAACAATCACGAAATGAACTGGGGTCTGCACCCTAACCGCATGTACCTGCAATTCTGCATTGTTCTACGCAGACATATCAACCTCAGCTGCCACCATATTGTTGCGCACAAGGATGGCCTGCCCTAGGTGTCGTCTATTGTAAAAACAATGGAAGCCAGGAGTACTTACTGTCCTGTCACCAAGAAGAGTTTCTTGCAAAACCATTATATCGGCGCCGCACAGTAGCTTATCAAGAATGGGCCGTCGTTGATTTATGGACCCACAATTCCAATATGTAACGCGCACATACTTTAGGCCTAGCCTCTCACACTTCGACAGTTTAATGCCACCACGCTTGCCCTGTCGTGTTTTCCTTCTTCGATGTTGTCGTTTGGGCTGCATCTGAATACATACACTTACCGTCGTCATAGATAATTTTGTCGCTGAACGTCGATGCTGTGGATGGTCTAGACTCACGTGCACTTACTCAGTCGCACGGTCCAGAACCCGTTTCCACGTTATAAACTGGCCAACTCCAGTAAATAGCTCTGCAGCACGCGGATACACTGAGAGCCTTTCACAAATTAAATGAATTACGCGTCCTTGACGACGGACCGGCGTAAACAAACAGCCATTTTTTGACGCGTTCAATAGTGCAATCAACAACAAGGATGAGTATAAGTGATTAAATAAGGAAATTGTAAAAAAATGCAATGAATCAAAAGAAGCAAAGTGATTTACATCAAATAGAAAGCGCGTACACGCATATGATTCCTTAAAATATCGATAAAAACAAACAAATAAACAGAAAAGTTCACTGGAAATCAGCACTTATCTGTGGAAGGAAATCAGCACTTATCTGTGAGTCCTCTGAAGAAGCCAACGAAAAGGGCGCCATATTCCCCGGAAGTCACATGTATGCTTTCAAATAGCAAGTTCAAATGAACACTAGAATTCCCTCCCATTAAGAAGTGAATAAAGATACAGAGCCGTTGATACTCTGATGCACTTATATTTGTATTAACGCTATTAACGACGATTTACATAAGAATGTAAACTGACGACAGTTCTAGTTTGTACAAAATATCAATCTATGCACTTTTAAACTTCTAACAGTTTACTGAAATGCATTCCGGACCGTTGCGTCTGAAAAGCTCCCTGCTTGTGCTGATCAATGGTTTTACCATTAATTCGTAATAAAATGTTTCCATGAAATCATTAATGATATTTCTTCTCACTCTTGTTCTAGTTTTCCTCCACGTATCGAAAAAGCAGTTTATTATGTTTACTCTAGTTCTTCTTGTATCAACAAAACAGTTTATTATGTTTACTCTAGTTCTCCTTGTATCGACAAAACAGTTTATTATGTTTTCTCTAGTTCTCCTTGTATCAACAAAACAGTTTATTATGTTTTCTCTAGTTCTCCTTGTATCAAAAAAACAGTTTATTATGTTTACTCTAGTTCTCCTTGTATCGAAAAAAACAGTTTATTATGTTTACTCTAGTTCTCCTTGTATCAACAAAACAGTTTATTATGTTTTCTCTTGTTCTCCTTGTATCGACAAAACACTTTCGTCTAATTCTTGCTCTAATTCTGATTGTACCGCCACAGAGTCCGCTTTCTTCTAATTCTCTACCATGTATCAACAAAGCAGTGGCCGACACAATGTGAAGTATCTTGTAGAATAACAAACAGGCTTTATCAACATCTCACGGTGATACAATGTGAAGTATCTTGTAGAATAACAAACAGGCTTTATCAACATCTCACGGTGATACAATGTGAAGTATCTTGTAGAATAACAAACAGGCTTTATCAACATCTCACGGTGATACAATGTGAAGTATCTTGTAGAATAACAAACAGGCTTTATCAACATCTCACGGTGATACAATGTGAAGTATCTTGTAGAATAACAAACAGGCTTTATCAACATCTCACGGTCTGTTGTCATCATTCGCAACCGCCCCCAAAGTTTGGCCCACACTCGCTACCTTCACTGGTCTCAGCGAATGACATGTATTTGTAGGATTTTAAACGGACTGCTGCTAAATACATACCGAGTAGCCATCAGAGAGAAGCTGTCCAAGGATAATGTTCAATCCGTTGAGGGTTGGCTGACCCGATGCGAAGACTGGTTGGCCTGCAGCCGCTTGGTGGAAGTTAGGAGCGTATGTCCTCTTGAAGGTCTGCAAGATGTCGTTGGCATCATTTGAATCTTGGACTAGGAAGTACTTGCCCTGAAAAGGGGAGAAAAAAAAAACAACGTTGTGACGTCATGAGGTTGAGCAATAAATCACAAACGATGAAAGTGTTAACTGTATGAGATGTGAACACCTAGATGTGAATACCTAGAAGATGTGAACAATTTGTACAGTTAGTAAGATCATCACCAAGTACTGGGCCTGCTGGCGTAGGTGATCATGTCTCTCCACAATTTTCGATCTTGACAGTTATTTATCATTTATGTTGTTGACCTTCTTCCTAGCCATTCTCTTAAGCTGTCTGGTATCTTTTCTCGTTGCTTTCCTCTATCTCTTCGTCCCTCAATTTTCCCAGTTGTTACAATATATTCCAGTTGTTCTCTTCTCATTACAAGGCCAAAAAATAATGATTCTTTCTTCCTAATATTGGAAATTAGCTCTCTTTTTGCTTTGGCCTCTTTCAGAACGCTTTCATTGCTCTTCTTAGCTGTCCATGATATTCTCAACATTCTTCGGTAAAACCACATTTCTACAGCCTCCAGTGATTTTCTTGTTTGTTGTCCTATTGTCCATGATTCATATTCATATGTTAAGACTGACTCTACATAACATTTAAGAACTCTTTTTCTTGTTTCTGTTGTCAAAAATGGATTGCATAGTATCTTTCTCACTTTTTGGAAAGCTGCTTTTGTACAGTAGATAAGATAGTAAAGTAAAGTACCCCCGTCACCCCAAGTGGCGTATAGGGAAATATGGTATTAGTGACCATATATTTTACAGACCTTCAGCACATGATTTTTGGGTTACGTGGTCGGTATTACGCCCGTGCTGCTTTACTTTCCCAGAAAAAAATCCGGTACCCATTTTAAGGCTGGGTGAACCCGGAAGCCGTCGGTTGGGATAGAACCCTACCCCTTGTCCTTTGTAGTGCAATTCACTAACCACTGAGCTATCGCGGCTCCAGTAGGTAAGATACTGAGTGCTAAATGTGTTCACTTCCTGATCAGAAGGATCTGGGTTTGATCCCCAGAAGTGGCGGATTTTTGTTCGGGTCGACAAAAGCTCCGGGGTTCACCCATCCTCTAAAAATGGGTACCAAAGATTTTTCTAGGAAGTAAAGGAGGCCCGGTGTGATACCGAGTACATCGCCTAAAAATGTGCCCCAGTGATAGAAAAATATGGTCACTAACACCATATTCCCTAAACGCATAGAAATATGTGGAGAGAGCCTTTACTTTTAAGATAGATTAAAGGGCACAAACAACAAATATGTAATGTTTGGAGTGTTGGCGAGATAGATTAAAGAGTACAAACAACAAATATGTAATGTTTAGAGTGTTGGCGAGATAGATTAAAGAGTACAAACAACAAATATGTAATGTTTAGAGTGTTGGCGAGATAGATTAAAGAGTACAAACAACAAATATGTAATGTTTAGAGTGTTGGCGAGATAGATTAAAGAGTACAAACAACAAATATGTAATGTTTAGAGTGTTGGCGAGATAGATTAAAGAGTACAAACAACAAATATGTAATGTTTAGAGTGTTGGCGAGATAGATTAAAGAGTACAAACAACAAATATGTAATGTTTAGAGTGTTGGCGAGATAGAAAAAAAGTGTGCAAAGAAACTAAAGTGTGAACTATTTATAAGGGTACACAAAGAGAAAAAGCAGTATAAACAAAGTGTGAATTATTTATAAAGATACAGAGAATGAACAAAGAGTATAACAGCATTTGAATAGTTTATTTTGAATGTTGGCAATATAGAACAAATACAGAATTAAAGTTTGAACGGTTCAAAGAGGTGCACATATAGAATATGCGCAGTACATACATAGTGTAGTTTATTTAGAAAAACGCAGAGAAAGAGGGAACAAACAGTACAAACGACTAATGAGTGAACTTATTGGTAAAGTGCATGGATAGAAAAAAAAAGTAAAGAGCCCCGTCACGCCAAGTAGTGTATAGGGAATATGGTGTTAGTGCCCATAATTTTTATAGACTTTCCGCACATGATTTTTGGGGTAATGTGGTCGGTATTACGCCCGTGTCGCTTTACTTTCCCAGGGAAAAAAACCGGTACCCATTTAAGGCTGGGTGAACCCGGAAGCCGTCGGTCAGGATCGAACCCGAACTGTTGTCCTTTGAAGTCGAGTTCACTAACCAGTGAGCTAACGCTGCTTCCAGCACGGTAGAACAAAAGGTACAATTAAATAAAGTGGAATCGAGGTGCAGAGATAGAATAAAAGTACAAAAAAAAAAAAGAAAGTACACATTGTTAATAAATAGAACAAAGGTACAAGCAATAAAAGAACGAACTGTTAAAAAAAAAAACACAAAGGATATAAACATATAAAGCATGATCTATTTATAGAAGTGTAGAAAATTTACCATAAGATCAAGATGTGTTGTATGAAACTTACCATAAACAGAGAATTGATTCATTTCGGAGGGGAAACAAATTAGCTTGTTTTATTCATTTAAGGTCGTTTTACGTTTTCTGTGATAACATCTTTCTACCTTGCTCCGTTACTGACCATTATAAGCACGGTATTCTAAATCTTACCCAAATTATGATTTCTTACTTCCTGCTGTTTTCCACCAGTTTACTTTTGATGCCCATCATTTAAATCTGTTTACTTTAGACGTCCATCATTTAAATCTGTTTACTTTAGACGTCTATCATTTAAATCTGTTTACTTTTGACGTCCATCATTTAAATCTGTTTACTTTTGACGTCCATCATTTAAATCTGTTTACTTTTGACGTCCATCATTTAAATCTGTTTACTTTTGACGCCCATCATTTCCACCAGTTTACTTTTGACGTCCATCATTTAAATCTGTTTACCTTTAACGTCCATCATTTAAATCTGTTTACTTTTGACGCCCATCATTTCCACCAGTTTACTTTTGACGCCCATCATTTCCACCAGTTTACTTTTGACGCCCATCATTTCCACCAGTTTACCTTTAACGTCCATCATTTCCACCAGTTTACTTTTGACGCCCATCATTTCCACCAGTTTACCTTTAACGTCCATCATTTCCACCAGTTTACTTTTGACGCCCATCATTTCCACCAGTTTACCTTTAACGTCCATCATTTAAATCTGTTTACTTTTGACGCCCATCATCTCCACCGGTTCACATTTGACGTCCATCATTTAAATATGTTTACTTTTGACGCCCATCATTTCCACCAGTTTACCTTTGACGCCCAGCATTTCCACCAGTTTACCTTTGATGCCCAGCATTTCCACCAGTTTACCTTTGACGCCCATCATTTCCACCAGTTTACCTTTGACGCCCAGCATTTCCACCAGTTTACCTTTGACGCCCATCATTTCCACCAGTTTACCTTTGACGCCCAGCATTTCCACCAGTTTACCTTTGACGCCCAGCATTTCCACCAGTTTACCTTTGATGCCCAGCATTTCCACCAGTTTACCTTTGACGCCCATCATTTCCACCAGTTTACCTTTGACGCCCAGCATTTCCACCAGTTTACTATTGACGTCCATCATTTCCACCAGTTTACCTTTGACGCCCAGCATTTCCACCAGTTTACTATTGACGTCCATCATTTCCACCAGTTTACCTTTGACGCCCAGCATTTCCACCAGTTTACTATTGACGCCCAGCATTTCCACCAGTTTACTATTAACGCCCATCATTTCCTCCAGTTTACTATTGACGTCCATCATTTCCACCAGTTTACCTTTGACGCCCAGCATTTCCACCAGTTTACTATTGACGTCCATCATTTCCACCAGTTTACCTTTGACGCCCAGCATTTCCACCAGTTTACTATTGACGTCCATCATTTCCACCTGCTTACCTTTGACGCCCATCATTTCCACATGTTTACATTTGACGCCCATCATTTCCACATGTTTACCTTTGACGCCCATCATTTCCACATGTTTACCTTTGACGCCCATCATTTCCACCAGTTTACTATTGACGTCCATCATTTCCACCTGCTTACCTTTGACGCCCATCATTTCCACATGTTTACCTTTGACGCCCATCATTTCCACATGTTTACCTTTGACGCCCATCATTTCCACCTATCTTCGGGAGTTCATTGTCACGTGTGGTAGTTCTTTCTGATAATGTTAGGATGGATAGACTTAATGTTGTTGGGAGCGGTGAGAGGAGTTCAATGAAGTGTGCAAAAGAGATTAAGTAAGTAAAGTAAAGAACCCCCGTCACGCCAAGTGGCGTATAGGGAATATGGTGTTAGTGACCATAATATTTACAAGACCTTCAGCACATGATTTTTGGGGTAATGTGGTCGGTGTTACGCTCGTGTCGCTTTACTTTCCCAGAAAAAAAATCCGGTACTCATTTAAGGCTGGGTGAACCTGGAAGCCGTCGATCAGGATCGAACCCGATATCTCTGGTCCTTTATAATCCAGTTCACTAAACACTGAGCAAAAACGAGAGTAATAGAGAGAAAATACAACAGCAGGTGGGTATACATTATGTCGCTGCAGTAGCTCTGTTGTTAGTGAATTGGACTATTGAAGACTAGAGATTTGGTTCTGTCCCGATGGACAGCTTCTAAGTTCGCTCAGCCTGAATCAACTGGATTTTTCAATGGAAGTTATCCCGGTTTGGTGTGATACCGTCCAGACTACCAATAAACTACGGTCATAAATAAATGAGCATTAACACCATATTAGCCATACGCCATAATACTTGCAGAAACCCTTTACTGTATTTTTACTTGGATGCAGTTAAACAACTATTTTAAAAAAAAAATACTATCATTACTGCATTTTCTCATTTCTGGGGTCTGTCTGTGAATTTTTCTGACCTTAGGGAACTTACAGCATTATTAGTTACAGTAGGTGGTCTCAAATACATTACACGGCCCACGTTGCTTGTCAGTGGGCCTTTTACAAGGAAAAGATAAAAAACTACTACGACAACGAAATTTAAATAAATAAGAAAAAAAATGCAGGCTTAAATAAGGGTTAGATGCTGGCAAGAATCCAGATTAGTTTGATGAGAATGGCTCAGTGTAAAAATAAATATTTGTTTGAGGTAGCTTTGGTAATTTTTGTTACTCTGAATGAGACAGTCTCATTGTAAGAATGTTATAGAGGTAGCATTGACACGTTTTGTTACTCTGAATGAGATGGACTAATAGTAAACATAAATAAATATGTGTTAGATGTAGCTTTGACAAGACTTGTTATTCTGAATCTGACGGACCCATTGTAAGAATATGTTAGAGGTAGCTTTGACAAGATTTATTACTCTTGAAGACACGGTCTCGTTGTAAAAATAAATAAATGCTAGAGGTGGATGTGGCACGATTTGTCGCTCTGAAAGAGATGGACCCATTGTAAGAATGTGTCAGAGGTAGTTTTGGGAAGATTTATTACTCTGACAGAGACAGACCCATTGTAAGAATGTGACAGAGGTAGTTTTGGGAAGATTTATTACTCTGACAGAGACAGACCCATTGTAACAATATGTTAGAGGTAGCTTTGGGAAGATTTATTACTCTGACAGAGACAGACCCATTGTAACAATATGTTAGAGGTAGTTTTGAGAAGATTTATTACTCTGACAGAGACAGACCCATTGTAACAATATGTTAGAGTTAGTTTTGGGAAGATTTATTACTCTGACAGAGACAGACCCATTGTAAGAATGTGTTAGAGATAGCTTTGGCACTATTCGACCGCTCTAAAAGGAAAAATCTACCCTTTCCTCCAAGCTTCCTCACTTCAATTTTCAAAAGTGGTATCGAGTCTCCTCATAAAGTAAAAAAGTAAAGTACCCCCCGTCACGCCAAGTGGCGTATAGGGAAATATGGTGTTAGTGACCCTATATTTTACAGACCTTCAGCACATGATTTTTGGGGTAATGTGGTCGGTATTACGCCCGTGCTGCTTTACTTTCCCAGAAAAAATCCGGTACCCATTTAAGGCTGGGTGAACCCGGAAGCCGTCGGTTGGGATAGAACCCTACCCCTTGTCCTTTGTAGTGCAATTCACTAACCACTGAGCTATCGCGGCTCCAGTAGGTAAGATACTGAGTGCTAAATGTGTTCACTTCCTGATCAGAAGGATCTGGGTTTGATCCCCAGAAGTGGCGGATTTTTGTTCGGGTCGACAAAAGCTCCGGGGTTCACCCATCCTCTAAAAATGGGTACCAAAGATTTTTCTAGGAAGTAAAGGAGGCCCGGTGTGATACCGAGTACATCGCCTAAAAATGTGCCCCAGTGATAGAAAAATATGGTCACTAACACCATATTCCCTAAACGCATAGAAATATGTGGAGAGAGCCTTTACTTTTAAGATAGATTAAAGGGCACAAACAACAAATATGTAATGTTTGGAGTGTTGGCGAGATAGATTAAAGAGTACAAACAACAAATATGTAATGTTTAGAGTGTTGGCGAGATAGATTAAAGAGTACAAACAACAAATATGTAATGTTTAGAGTGTTGGCGAGATAGATTAAAGAGTACAAACAACAAATATGTAATGTTTAGAGTGTTGGCGAGATAGATTAAAGAGTACAAACAACAAATATGTAATGTTTAGAGTGTTGGCGAGATAGATTAAAGAGTACAAACAACAAATATGTAATGTTTAGAGTGTTGGCGAGATAGATTAAAGAGTACAAACAACAAATATGTAATGTTTAGAGTGTTGGCGAGATAGAAAAAAAGTGTGCAAAGAAACTAAAGTGTGAACTATTTATAAGGGTACACAAAGAGAAAAAGCAGTATAAACAAAGTGTGAATTATTTATAAAGATACAGAGAATGAACAAAGAGTATAACAGCATTTGAATAGTTTATTTTGAATGTTGGCAATATAGAACAAATACAGAATTAAAGTTTGAACGGTTCAAAGAGGTGCACATATAGAATATGCGCAGTACATACATAGTGTAGTTTATTTAGAAAAACGCAGAGAAAGAGGGAACAAACAGTACAAACGACTAATGAGTGAACTTATTGGTAAAGTGCATGGATAGAAAAAAAAAGTAAAGAGCCCCGTCACGCCAAGTAGTGTATAGGGAATATGGTGTTAGTGCCCATAATTTTTATAGACTTTCCGCACATGATTTTTGGGGTAATGTGGTCGGTATTACGCCCGTGTCGCTTTACTTTCCCAGGGAAAAAAACCGGTACCCATTTAAGGCTGGGTGAACCCGGAAGCCGTCGGTCAGGATCGAACCCGAACTGTTGTCCTTTGAAGTCGAGTTCACTAACCAGTGAGCTAACGCTGCTTCCAGCACGGTAGAACAAAAGGTACAATTAAATAAAGTGGAATCGAGGTGCAGAGATAGAATAAAAGTACAAAAAAAAAAAAGAAAGTACACATTGTTAATAAATAGAACAAAGGTACAAGCAATAAAAGAACGAACTGTTAAAAAAAAAAACACAAAGGATATAAACATATAAAGCATGATCTATTTATAGAAGTGTAGAAAATTTACCATAAGATCAAGATGTGTTGTATGAAACTTACCATAAACAGAGAATTGATTCATTTCGGAGGGGAAACAAATTAGCTTGTTTTATTCATTTAAGGTCGTTTTACGTTTTCTGTGATAACATCTTTCTACCTTGCTCCGTTACTGACCATTATAAGCACGGTATTCTAAATCTTACCCAAATTATGATTTCTTACTTCCTGCTGTTTTCCACCAGTTTACTTTTGATGCCCATCATTTAAATCTGTTTACTTTAGACGTCCATCATTTAAATCTGTTTACTTTAGACGTCTATCATTTAAATCTGTTTACTTTTGACGTCCATCATTTAAATCTGTTTACTTTTGACGTCCATCATTTAAATCTGTTTACTTTTGACGTCCATCATTTAAATCTGTTTACTTTTGACGCCCATCATTTCCACCAGTTTACTTTTGACGTCCATCATTTAAATCTGTTTACCTTTAACGTCCATCATTTAAATCTGTTTACTTTTGACGCCCATCATTTCCACCAGTTTACTTTTGACGCCCATCATTTCCACCAGTTTACTTTTGACGCCCATCATTTCCACCAGTTTACCTTTAACGTCCATCATTTCCACCAGTTTACTTTTGACGCCCATCATTTCCACCAGTTTACCTTTAACGTCCATCATTTCCACCAGTTTACTTTTGACGCCCATCATTTCCACCAGTTTACCTTTAACGTCCATCATTTAAATCTGTTTACTTTTGACGCCCATCATCTCCACCGGTTCACATTTGACGTCCATCATTTAAATATGTTTACTTTTGACGCCCATCATTTCCACCAGTTTACCTTTGACGCCCAGCATTTCCACCAGTTTACCTTTGATGCCCAGCATTTCCACCAGTTTACCTTTGACGCCCATCATTTCCACCAGTTTACCTTTGACGCCCAGCATTTCCACCAGTTTACCTTTGACGCCCATCATTTCCACCAGTTTACCTTTGACGCCCAGCATTTCCACCAGTTTACCTTTGACGCCCAGCATTTCCACCAGTTTACCTTTGATGCCCAGCATTTCCACCAGTTTACCTTTGACGCCCATCATTTCCACCAGTTTACCTTTGACGCCCAGCATTTCCACCAGTTTACTATTGACGTCCATCATTTCCACCAGTTTACCTTTGACGCCCAGCATTTCCACCAGTTTACTATTGACGTCCATCATTTCCACCAGTTTACCTTTGACGCCCAGCATTTCCACCAGTTTACTATTGACGCCCAGCATTTCCACCAGTTTACTATTGACGCCCATCATTTCCTCCAGTTTACTATTGACGTCCATCGTTTCCACCAGTTTACCTTTGACGCCCAGCATTTCCACCAGTTTACTATTGACGTCCATCATTTCCACCAGTTTACCTTTGACGCCCAGCATTTCCACCAGTTTACTATTGACGTCCATCATTTCCACCTGCTTACCTTTGACGCCCATCATTTCCACATGTTTACATTTGACGCCCATCATTTCCACATGTTTACCTTTGACGCCCATCATTTCCACCTATCTTCGGGAGTTCATTGTCACGTGTGGTAGTTCTTTCTGATAATGTTGAAGATGGATAGACTTAATGTTGTTGGGAGCGGTGAGAGGAGTTCAATGAAGTGTGCAAAAGAGATTAAGTAAGTAAAGTAAAGAACCCCCGTCACGCCAAGTGGCGTATAGGGAATATGGTGTTAGTGACCATAATATTTACAAGACCTTCAGCACATGATTTTTGGGGTAATGTGGTCGGTGTTACGCTCGTGTCGCTTTACTTTCCCAGAAAAAAAATCCGGTACTCATTTAAGGCTGGGTGAACCTGGAAGCCGTCGATCAGGATCGAACCCGATATCTCTGGTCCTTTGTAATCCAGTTCACTAAACACTGAGCAAAAACGAGAGTAATAGAGAGAAAATACAACAGCAGGTGGGTATACATTATGTCGCTGCAGTAGCTCTGTTGTTAGTGAATTGGACTATTGAAGACTAGAGATTTGGTTCTGTCCCGATGGACAGCTTCTAAGTTCGCTCAGCCTGAAATAACTGGATTTTTCAATGGAAGTTATCCCGGTTTGGTGTGATACCGTCCAGACTACCAATAAACTACGGTCATAAATAAATGAGCATTAACACCATATTAGCCATACGCCATAATACTTGCAGAAACCCTTTACTGTATTTTTACTTGGATGCAGTTAAACAACTATTTAAAAAAAAAATACTATCATTACTGCATTTTCTCATTTCTGGGGTCTGTCTGTGAATTTTTCTGACCTTAGGGAACTTACAGCATTATTAGTTACAGTAGGTGGTCTCAAATACATTACACGGCCCACGTTGCTTGTCAGTGGGCCTTTTACAAGGAAAAGAAAAAAAACTACTACGACAACGAAATTTAAATAAATAAGAAAAAAAATGCAGGCTTAAATAAGGGTTAGATGCTGGCAAGAATCCAGATTAGTTTGATGAGAATGGCTCAGTGTAAAAATAAATATTTGTTTGAGGTAGCTTTGGTAATTTTTGTTACTCTGAATGAGACAGTCTCATTGTAAGAATGTTATAGAGGTAGCATTGACACGTTTTGTTACTCTGAATGAGACAGTCTCATTGTAAGAATGTTATAGAGGTAGCATTGACACGTTTTGTTACTCTGAATGAGATGGACTAATAGTAAACATAAATAAATATGTGTTAGATGTAGCTTTGACAAGACTTGTTATTCTGAATCTGACGGACCCATTGTAAGAATATGTTAGAGGTAGCTTTGACAAGATTTATTACTCTTGAAGACACGGTCTCGTTGTAAAAATAAATAAATGCTAGAGGTGGATGTGGCACGATTTGTCGCTCTGAAAGAGATGGACCCATTGTAAGAATGTGTCAGAGGTAGTTTTGGGAAGATTTATTACTCTGACAGAGACAGACCCATTGTAACAATATGTTAGAGGTAGCTTTGGGAAGATTTATTACTCTGACAGAGACAGACCCATTGTAACAATATGTTAGAGGTAGTTTTGAGAAGATTTATTACTCTTACAGAGACAGACCCATTGTAACAATATGTTAGAGGTAGTTTTGGGAAGATTTATTACTCTGACAGAGACAGACCCATTGTAAGAATGTGTTAGAGATAGCTTTGGCACTATTCGACCGCTCTAAAAGGAAAAATCTACCCTTTCCTCCAAGCTTCCTCACTTCAATTTTCAAAAGTGGTATCGAGTCTCCTCATAAAGTAAAAAAGTAAAGTACCCCCCGTCACGCCAAGTGGCGTATAGGGAAATATGGTGTTAGTGACCCTATATTTTACAGACCTTCAGCACATGATTTTTGGGGTAATGTGGTCGGTATTACGCCCGTGCTGCTTTACTTTCCCAGAAAAAATCCGGTACCCATTTAAGGCTGGGTGAACCCGGAGCCGTCGGTTGGGATCGAACCCTACCCCTTGTCCGTAGTAGTCCAGTTCCGAGTCTCCTCATGCCTATAATAAATTGGTACCAGATACTTTCTCTGAGAAAGCATTCCGGACTGACACGTTACTGACCACATACCACGTATTTGTGTCGACAGTCCTTGCCGGTATCCCTTACTTATCAAAGTTGTTTTTTTTTTTTTTTTAATCTTCAGAGATAAATTAATCTTCGAATAATTACTCGTTTCAACAAACAAAGACGTGTAATTCCGCATATATTGATGAGTCTTTCTACAGATAATTATTTTTCCATCTACATTTTGTCTTTCTTCCAGCAGATAAGTTAATTTTCCAGGAGGTAATTACATTTTCCTATACAGATAATTAAGTTTCCTTTTGTTTGTAATTAAACATTTTTCAATAGATTCGTTTCGTTCATTGTTTATTTAAATTGTGTCGTCTGAGCGTTTCTATATTTCGATCGCTGTATTTCCTTGCTATGTTGTAAAGACACGCAGCTATCGATAGTTTTACTAAGGCCTATGAGCTGAGGAGGAAATACTTGAATCACCCAAATTTGTGACGTTTTTTGGCGAGCTATAGACAGTTGACGTAATTTTACCCACAACCGCCCCTGCTTCAAAAAGTTACAAAATGTGGGTAACTCCTTTCAGACCGTGGACCTTGTTTATATTATAAATGGATGTCTTCTTCTTCATCTTCTACTACTTCCTCTTCTTTCCTTCCTCTATTGTCGATGGCGTCGAACGGAGATACAATTCTTTGCTCTTCTGTTGGCCCCTTCTGGTGTTATCCCTCCTAGTCGCTCTAGTATTCCCTTTATCCATCTCTTTCTCGGTCTTCCTCTTAATCTGGCGTTTTCGTAGTGTTTGTTTATGGCTCTTTGAGTCATTGTTAGTTCTTAAATGAATATATGGCTGTGAAAAAGCATTAATGTTCAAAAGGTGCAGGAGATGCAATGTTTCTCGTGTCATAAAATCCGTTGGGAAGAAAGAATTACGAATGTTCTATACGAGGACTTTATTTAAAAATAATAAAATTGTTTAATTTCTTTCTTTATTTCTGGTTGATGGTGCGGGACTGGTAGGTGGTGACGTCAGTAAGATGGGAGTGGATATATATTTTACGATTTCGTGTTTCAGAATGGCGACGGAGAGATTCGTGTCTTAAGAAAAGGCCCAGGAGACGAAGCATGAATGTTGTGAATGTATTAAATAAGATTTACAATATGGGGAGAGTAGGTTTTGCTATGGGGAGAGTAGGTTTTGTTGTGGGGAGAGTAGGTTTTGTTGTGGGGAGAGTAGATTTTGCTGTGAGGAGAGTAGGTTTTGCTGTGTGAAGAGTAGGTTTTGTTGTAGTGAGTGTAGGTTTTGCTGTGGGGAGAAGTAGGTTTTGCTGTGGGGAGAGTAGGTTTTGTTGTGGTGAGAGTAGGTTTGGTTGTGGGAAGAGTAGGATTTGTTGTGGTGAGAGTAGGTTTTGTTGTGGGGAGAGTAGGTTTTGCTGTGGGGAGAGTAGGTTTTGCTATGGGGAGAGTAGGTTTTGTTGTGGCGAGAGTAGGTTTTGCTGTGGGGAGTGTAGGTTTTACTATGGTGAGAGTAGGTTTTGCTGAGGGGAGAGGTTTTGCTGTGGGGAGAGTAGGTTTTGCTGTGGGGTGAATAGGTTTTGCTGTGGGGAGAGTAGGTTTTTCTATGGGAAAGGTAGGTTTTGCTGTGGGGAGATTAAGTTTTGTTATGGAGAGAGTAGGTTTTGCTATGGGGAGAGCAGGTTTTGCTAAGGGGAGAGTAGGTTTTGCTATGGGGAGAGTAGATTTTGCTATTGGGAGAGTAGGTTTTAATGTGGAGAGAGTAGATTTTGCTGTGGGGAGAGTAGGTTTTGCTGCGGGAAGAGTAACTTTTGCTGTGGGGAGAGTAGGTTTTGCTGCGGGCAGAGTAGGTTTTTATGCGGGTAGAGTATGTTTTGCTGTGAGGAGAGTAGGATTTGATGCAGGTAGAGTAAGGTTTGCTATTGGGAGAGTAGGTTTTGCTGTGAGGAGAGTAGGTTTTGCTGTGAGGAGAGTAGGTTTTGCTGTGGGGAGAGTAAGGTTTGCTATGGGGATAGTAAATTTTGCTATGGGAAGAGTAGGTTTATGAAGTGGCGAGAGTATGTTTTGCTATGTTGATAGTAGGTTTTGCTATAGGGAGAGTAGGTTTTCCTATGGGGAGAGTAGGTTTTGCTATGGGGAGAATAGGTGTTGTTGTGGGGAGAGTAGGTTTTGCTGTGGGGAGAGTTGCTTTTGCTATGAGGAGAGTAGGTTTTGCTATGGGGAGAGTAGGTTTTGCTGTGGGGAGAGTAGGTTTTGCTATGGGGAGAGTAGATTTTGTTTTGGGGAGAGTAGATTTTGTTATGGGGAGAGTAGATTTTGCTATGTGGAGAGTAGGTTTTGCAGTGGGGAGAGTATGTTTTGCTGTGGGGAGAGTAGGTTTTGCTATGAGGAGAGTAGGTTTTGCTATGGGGAGAGTAGGTTTTTGCTATGAGGAGAGTAGGTTTTGCTATGAGAAGAGTAGGTTTTGCTATGGGGAGAGTAGGTTTTGCTATGAGGAGAGTAGTTTTGCTAGGGGGAGAGTAGGTTTTGCTATGAGGAGTGTAGGTTTTGCTATGAGGAGAGTAGGTTTTGCTATGGGGAGTGTTAGGTTTTGCTATGAGGAGAGAGGTTTTGCTATGGGGAGAGTAGGTTTTGCTATGGGGAGAGTAGCTTTTTGTTTTGGGGAGAGTAGGTTTTGCTATGGAGAGAGTAGGTTTTGTTTTGGGGAGAGTAGTTTTTGTTATGGGGAGAGTAGATTTTGTTATGGGGAGAGTAGGTTTTGCAGTAGGGAGAGTATGTTTTGCTGTGGGGAGAGTAGGTTTTGCTGTGGGGAGAGTAGGTTGTGCAGTGGGGAGAGTATATTTTTCCTGCGGGGAGATTAGGTTCTGCTGCGTGGAAAGTAAGTTTTGGTATGGGGAGAGCAGGTTCTGCTGTGGGGAGAGCAGGTTTTGCTGTGGGGAAAGTAAGTTTTGCTGTGGGGAGAGCAGGTTTTGTTATGGGGACAGTAGGTTTTGCTGTGGGGAGAGCAGGTTTTGCTATGGGGACAGTAGGTTTTGCTGTGGGGAGAGCAGGTTTTGCTATGGGGACAGTAGGTTTTGCTGTGGGGAGAGCAGGTTTGCCAATATTTTTTTCAAAGCCAGGGCAATCAAATTATACATGCTTCCCAAGTCTCGAGTGAATGAGGACAGTTTCTTCACGGATGTTGATTACTGGGTTATATTCTGTTATTTACTCAACCCAAATGTTCAGTTTGAGTAACAGTCTATGGCACAGTGTACATTCCTGTTTTATCCCAGGTCTGACTTCAAGGTGAAACCGTTATCATAGAACTAAAACATGCACTTTACAAACGCCGTTTTCATTAAATCGTTATTTCTTCTTCTTATTCACTTCCTATTCCTCTTTTTCACTTCCTTTTCTTCTTCACTTCCTATTGCTCTTCTTCATTTCCTATTCCTCTTCTTCACTTCCTTTATCTCTTCTTCACTTTCTATTCTTTTCTTCGCTCACTATTCATCTTCTTCACTTCCTAGACTTCTTCACTTCCTATTCCTCTTCTTCGCTTCATATTCCATTTCTTCACTTCCTTTTTCTTCTTCTTCACTTCCTATTCCTTTACTTCACGTCCTATTTTTCTTCGTTACATCCTATTCATCTATAATATTCTATAAAATAGAGCACATTGAGTAATAATAAAATTCTAACTCCTGGAGTAATAATAAAATAGAGTGCCTGGAGTAATAATAAAATAGAGCGCCCGGAGTAATAATAAAATTCTAACTCCTGGAGTAATAATAAAATAGAGTGCCTGGAGTAATAATAAAATAGAGTGCCTGGAGTAATAATAAAATTTGAACTCTTGGAGTAATAATAAAATAGAGTGCCTGGAGTAATAATAAAATAGAGTGCCTGGAGTAATAATAAATTAGAGTTGAAGTAATAATAAATTAGCGTTCATGTAGTAAAAATAAATTAGAGTTGTTGTAGTAATAATAGATTAACATTCAAGTAGTAATAATAAATTAGCGTTCATGTAGTAATAATAAATTAGAGTTCATGTAATGTAATAATAAATTAGAGTTCATGTAGTAATGATAAATTAACGTTCATGTGATAATAATAAATTAGCGTTCATGTAGTAATAATAAATTACTTGTAGAGTTCTCTATTTTGCGTTGTTGTTTAGGGAAAAGTAACACCACAGGGCTAGAACACGAAACAAAAATAAAGGGTGAGTGAGTTTATCAGAATGTAATTACCGGTTGTAGAAATAGAAAGAGGACGGTTGCTAAAAATAGTTACGCTTCTTTTATCTCGTGTCCAGACTTCCAGGCCAGTTGGGCCTCGCGCAGACATCAGACGAGACGCTAAGGTTACCAAATGATACAAGGAGGAAATGAAAACCTAATGAAAGTAAAAGAGAGAAAAACGAATTATGAAATTGATGGGACAGAATGGAAAGATTGTGGGAAAGATATATTGATTAGTGCAAGAGCCTCTTTCTCATGTCATAATTCTTTAAAGAAACCCTAACGTGAAAGTATAAATCAGAGGTGGGCAACCTACGGCCCGCGGACCAGAACCGGCCTGCCAAGCATATTTGACCGGCCATTGTGCTAGATTTGAAAATTAAAATACACTCAATTCTCTAAGATTTATACATTACAAACCCCGTTTGGATGCAAAATTAGGTAAATTAATTTATATTATTACTATACTCTAAATGCCATAAGATTTGTATATTGCAATTGAGGTGATTTCTATAATGGCTACATTAGGTGATGGTGTCTGACTCTGACCGTCTTCATAGTTTTCAGATCTGACATCAGAAAATAAAAGGTTGCCTACCCCAGATATAAATAGTCCTAAGATAAATTGACGGTATAAGCAGTTGTTGACGTTTAGAGTTGATAAACAAGAGGGCATGAATTGTGTCGTTAGACGGACTCTGAAAATATTCAGGTAATTTAGATTAGATGCAACAAGCATGGGAACCCAAAGTAGCCACGTTTACTCGAAGTGTGGGAAAACATATATTCTCGTTTCAGATAGAGAACGGAGATTCTACAGCGGGTGCATAAGCAAACAGTGAGGAGATATAACTTATATTATACTCTAGTTCCAAGAGATCGAACGGAGATTCTACAGGGCGCATAAGCAAACAGTGAGGGGATATAACTTATATTATACTCTAGTTCCAAGAGGTCGAACGGAGATTCTACAGGGCGCATAAGCAAACAGTGAGGGGATATAACTTATATTATACTCTAGTTCAAAGAAATCGAACCGAGATTCTACAGGACAGTAGCTTTAATGATCGCCAAGCAAAAACAACGTTAATTGATACTAAAGCAAATCCGCTCAGCGTAAGAAAGTGACAACAGCCGTATCTGCTACTTCGACGAACAGATGTGTTATTCTCGTTTGAACCAATCCAAGTGAACCTTGTTTTGAACGACCAAGTTAATAGAAAATAATCGACAGGTGATTAACAAATCACCACGAAGTAAGAGTTAAGCTATTTAACTGTTAGTCAGATTTAAAAGTTTATTGGTAAATTCTGACAAATAGAAGATTGATCATGACCAATGACTGCTAGGGTAATAGTAAAAAAAAAAAACAAAGAGCCCCCGTCACGCCAAATGGAGTATAGGGAATATGGTGTTAGTGACCATACATTTTACAGACTTTCAGCACATGATTTTTTGGGTAATGTGGTCGGTATTACGCCCGTGTCGCTTTACTTTCCCAGAAAAAATCCGGTACCTATTTAAGACTGGGTGAATCCGGAAGCCGTCAGTTGGGATCGAACTCTACCTCTTGTCCTTTGTATTCAAGTTCACTAACCACTGAGCTATCGTGGCTCCCCTAGGGCAATAGTAGGACAAGAAAATTCGAATGTAAGCTCAGTTAAGGAAGTTCAAAAGTAGATTGACAAGACAAGCAGTCCAATTTAGGATTGCTGGCCACGAGCCGCTAACTTTGGTCGCCTGCGAATGGGGCTCTAACCCTAAGCAGTCTGGACTTGAGAGTCAAGACTTAGGAGAGTCAAGACTTGATGTGAGAGTCAAGACATGATGGGAGAGTCCAGACTTGACGGGAGAGTCAAAACTTGATGGGAAAGTCAAGACTTGATGGGAGAGTCAAGACTTGATGGGAGAGTGAAGACTTGATGGGAGAGTCAAGGATTGATGGGAAAGTCAAGACTTGATGGGAGAGTCAAGACTTGATGGGAGAGTCAAGACTTGATGGGAGAGTCCAGACTTGATGGGAGAGTCAAGACTTGATGGGAAAGTCAAGACTTGATGGGAGAGTCAAGACTTGATGGGAGAGTGAAGACTTGATGGGAGAGTCAAGGCTTGACGAGATAGTCAAGACTTAATAGGAGAGTCAAGACTTGATGGGAGAGTCAAGACATGATGGGAGAGTCCAGACTTGATGGGAGAGTTAAGGCTTGACGGGAGAGTCAAAACTTGATGGCAGAGTCAAGAGTATATCAAATAACCAGTTAGAAGTAAACTGTCAGAATAGAATGGTCATGATACGATAAATATACAGTTAGTTGCTCAAACGAAACAATAGAACACTTAGAAGAACTGAAGCAAAATAGAAGCTAAAGACTATCCTAGATGGAAATAGCAAAATGACGGAACAACAGCAGCCTACAGATGCAATAATAGTTTGATAACGAAGGGTTACAAGTCAACGACTTATTGACAAATACGCTGTCTACGATCACCGAAGAGCTACCATCTATAAATAAAGTCGATAGAAAGGCAAGATAGGCTAACCGCATAAAAGAATAGACACGCACTTCATAGATGGTTGTGAATGTTCCCTTCAAGACATGTCGACAAAATAGTAAACGAATTGATCAGAGTTTTCGAACAAATAATTGTGAGTTATTCAATTACTTACATATGCTGCTGTATTGAAAGTGTTTCTCTCATGTATTCTTCCTCGATCACTTCTTGTCATCAGTAATCAGCAATGATAGAATAATTCTATTCAACCAAAAACGCTTACACTGATACCAATAAATGATAAACCAATTGCTCTCTAAATCTTCTACTTGTATTTCTCTACTAAATAACCTCTACTGAGATGATATGTGTTAGAAGAATGACAGGAAACAGTCTGAGAGATAAGATAAGAAATGAAGAACTGAGAAAAAAGCTAGGAATAGCTCCCGCCATTTAATATATAAGGAAACAACAGATAAAATGGTTTGGCCACGTGACAAGGTAGAAAGATCAAAGCACAATACAACGAGCCTTCAACAAACGTTGTGAGAACACCAGACCCAAGGGTCGACCACGAAAAAGATGGATCGACGGAATATTAGAAACACTAGGATACATAACAGCAGCAGAGGCAAACAGAAGAGCAAAAGACCGCAAATTATATCTTTCCTCGACGCTGAAAGGCAGATGAGGAAGGAAAGAAGAAGAAGAAGTATTTCTCTACTCAAATTCACTTCATGACGCACAAAAATGTATCCAACTATGTTTGTACTCATTCTAGGATCATTATCACAAACTCTACCAAACAATGCAACTCTACTTTAGTTTAATTAACTACAACAATTGTAAAGTTGTTTAAGCCTCCACATGAGATTGTTCCATATTTTACTTTCAAATTGTTTGAATCCACCTCGATGCTTGAGAGTTCTGAATCAGTGGTTTCCTAACTACCTCCCCAACTCTAGAATATAAATAAACTTATGATCCAAATATTGGCTCAACGGATATGTACTATAAGATAATCAATATGGTGGATAGGCGGCAAGGAACTTTGAGGCACTGTCTGAAAGTGTTCATCGTTGCAGTTTTCTCATATTCCAAGCCTGGCTTGCTGCCAGAACTACTGAGATTAGAGCTCTGTGCACACTATGATCTGTGTGTTTCATCCGAATGGTGTTTCTATATAATCAGAGTGCTTACGATGAATGATGATATCGTATGACGAAGGATAGAGCATTTGCGTTCAGTCGTTGCTAATATGCCTTATGCCTTTTGACGTGTGATGGGGACTGCAGCTGCCTTTCTTTGTTTGAATATTCATTGATATGTTAATTCAGATGATTCCACTGGCACGGGCAGTTAAGCAATTATGGATTTCTATTTGTTTGATGTGGTACCGGGGCCTTGGGACAACTATAACTTTAATAATATAATCAGATTGCTCCATTTTCTTGACTCTTTAACACGTTTCTTACTACAAACGTAAATCCACATATAATTGTTGTTATTTTCACTAATATTGATTTAGACTCCGATCTTATTTACTATCCAACCAAAGCTTGTTTATGATCTTTTATTAACTTGATCCTTATTTCTGCCTAAATAAATATTAATGTATGTAAGGTTCCCTTTCCCTCATTGATCTCGACTTCACTCTAAACTAATTTTGATGTAACTAATATTAACATTCTCTCCACTCAAATTTGATTAATAGTGCACATTAGACTATTTTGACCCACGTAAAGATTTCATATCCACCTAAGATTTGGATCAGATTTTACTTTCATAAAAAAAAAAAAAGCACACAAAGTTCTTATTTCAAAAGTCAATAATAGATGAGATTCACCTAAAAATTGACTCAAATCAAAATGATTTCTTGATTAAAATACATTTGTTTTTCAAGGGGCCTAGAGAAGAAGATCACTATGAATGTCATAGTACCAGGGAGTCGTGAGATCACCAAACACGTGGGTGCAAGATGTCACAAGCGAGCTTGGTTTGACTGCTGCAGACGCTGGACATCTGACGCAGGACAGTGACAACTTTAGAATAGCTTTCATGGGAACAAGATTCAAACAGGGACAAGCTAAATAATTATCTAACCAGGGACAAGCTAAATTATTATCTAAACAGGGACAAGCTAAATAATTATCTAACCAGGGACAAGCTAAATTATTATCTAAACAGGGACAAGCTAAATAATTATGTAAACAGGGACAAGCTAAATTATTATCTAAACAGGGACAAGCTAAATAATTATGTAAACAGGGACCAGTTAAATAATTATCTAAACAGGGACAAGCTAAATAATTATATAAACAGGGACCAGTTAAATAATTATGTAAACAGGGACAAGCTAAATAATTATGTAAACAGGGACCAGTTAAATAATTATGTAAACAGGGACAAGCTAAATAATTATGTAAACAGGGACCAGTTAAATAATTATGTAAACAGGGACAAGCTAAATAATTATGTAAACAGGGACAAGCTAAATAATTATGTAAACAGGGACAAGCTAAATAATTATGTAAACAGGGACAAGTTAAATAATTATCTAAACAGGGACCAGTTAAATAATTATCTAAACAGGGACAAGTTAAATAATTATCTAAACAGGGACAAATTAAATTATTATCTAAATAGGGACAAGTTAAATAATTATCTAACGTTCTTCAACACAAACTGTATTTCAACTCATTCAAATTGTGTCCCCGAAAGGAGATTATCTAAATTATTGCAAACTATCCAAATGTTAGCTAGAGAACCGCTGATCGTTACACACTGAACTTAATGGAATGTCCCGACAAGTAGATTTTGGCATAACTCAAGGCATTACAGGACGAACCTACTTTTATTAGAGGGTGCTCCAACATGCCATCGGCCAGACTTCCGTTAACAATGGGTTCATTGAAGTCCAGAAATTGCTGAAATTCCTCCCTGCAATCTTTGATAATGACCGGGGCCACCTTGTTGGTTCTGACCACACACTGTTTGCTGGCGTTCATGTCTGCAGAAGAATAGAAAATTAACAATAAATGAGGTTTACTCATTGCCGGGTTAGAAGGTATTTGTAAAGAGAGAAAGAGAGAGAGAGAGAGAGAGAGAGAGAGAGAGAGAGAGCAATGCATGCTGCGTACTAGTGCAGTTGTAACACGTTTTATTTAGAGTCATGATCCTCCATTATTTTATTTAATAGCCATGTAACTTGTGATCTCTTTAAAAAAAAAACCAAAAAAAAAAAAAAAAAAAAAAAACAAGCCACGTGACTTTCAAGACTTGACTTGTCACTGTCACGTTACCGTTGAGTTCCTATTTGTATTAGACATGTGACCACAGAGACTTCTTTTTATAATCAACTTACAGCACCCTATAGTATTCTATCTCTCTATTGTCCTTTCGAGCCGAAGACGGCACATAGGGCAGAACGACAATCTCAAAAACAGAAACTTTACGTACCAAAATGGCACATATTGCAGAGATCATCATCATCATCATCAAGTACCGTGTCTACTGGCGTAGATGATCATGTCTCTCCACAATTTTCGATCTCGGCAGCTATTTATCATTTCTGTTGTTGACCTTCTGCCAAGCCATTCTCTTAAACTGTCTGTTATTTTTTCTCTTTGCTTCCCTCTATCTCTTCGTCCCTCAATTTTTCCAGTTGTTACAATATATTCAAGCTGTTCTCTTCTAATTACATGGCCAAAAAATGATGATTGTTTCTTCCTAATATTGGAAATTAGTTCTCTTTTTGCTTTGACCTCTCTCAGAACCTCTTCATTACTCTTCTTAGCTGTCCATGGTATTCTCAACATTCTTCTGTAAAACCACATTTCTACAGACTCCAGTGATTTTCTTGTCTGTTGTCCTATTGTCCATGACTCGCATCCATATGTTAAGACTGGCTCTACGTAACATTTAAGAACTCTTTTTCTTGTTTCTATTGTCAAAAATGGATTGCATAGTATCTTCCTCTTTTTTTGGAAAGCTGCTTTTGCCTGAGCCATTCCATCTGAGCCATTGCAGAGATCACTGCTTCTAAAATCTATGGTTCTGTTTCCATAACAATACTTTTTACAATGACAGCTTGTCAAGCCATCGATCAACCTCCTTAGTCGCCACTTACGACATGCCTGGAAGGTCACAGTGTCACTATTCTTTACTTCCCACATAATGAGGCCCCGGTAACACACGAGAGGTGGCAATAACAATATAGTATTAGTTCATTGAAATATTCAAATATAAAAATGTATTGACCACTCTCCTGTTCTGTAATTAGCAATAACCTCGGCGACCGAACTTAACGTCTCCATTGATGGACGCGACTCACAGGTTTGAAACAATCATCGTGTCACCAGATAAGCGTGTCAATAGAGATGGTTAGTTCTGTGGGAATATTTTCATCTTCTTTTCTCTTCCTCTCCTCCTACCCTACCTCTTCATCATTCAATTTCCTATGCTCAGAAGAATTATAGGTTAATTTTCCAAAACGGTTCTCACTGGTCATAATGAGTCATTACATCTGCCTTGTATTTTGTCTTCTAGATACTTAGCTACTACACACAATTAGAACAAGACAAGTGAAATTTTTCGGGCATGTTAAAAGACACAACATCATAATAAAAGTAATACTGAAAAAAAGGGGGGGGGGTGATCTCCGCTCTTGACATCACCAAAAGGTATTTGAAGCGTTCATAGCCTCTCATTTGCCAGGCTCAGTGGATATCGGATGACAAAACCTTCTCTGGTTTTAATGGACTAAATTCAACTCCACTGGGCCACTGTGTCCAAGGCCACACCTACACGTGGTCCCTCTGTTATCGCAAAGTTGGTCTTGGGCGCGACTGAGTTCCCAGTCGTATAACTGGGTCGGGAGGAGGTGAGCCCCTATAGATGCAGGGCTAGAGCCAACCAACATGTGGTATACGCCATGGCCCTCATCTAATCACCCTCACCCTCCCTTGAGTGAGTGTCTTGTCTTCTATCTTATTACTATTTCTATAGGAACCCCTGTGGACAGGGTGAGAGCTTCAGCGAAACCGCCTCGAGACCATCTACTGACATACTTGAAGACAAATGACTCTAGTACTGACTAGGAGACCATCTACTGACATACTTGAAGACAAATGACTCTAGTACAGACTAGGAGACCATCAACTGACATACTTGAAGACAAATGACTCTAGTACTGACTAGGAGACCATCAACTGACATACTTGAAGACAAATGACTCTAGTACTGACTAGGAGACCATCAACTGACATACTTGAAGACAAATGACTCTAGTACTGACTAGAAGTCCATCATGTTCCCTTCAGCAGTCTTGTAGTACATCGCACAGACACAAGTGACCCAGGACGTGACGATCCTCTGTCGATACATTTGGTCCCCTTGAGGTACACCTGAATGAACGGAGTAAGTGCCAGTGACAGTAGGTGGCGGGGAATGGGCTGTTGTGAATCCTGCTTGAATATAGGGCCTAGAAAGTGAACACATGGGTGGATGATATGTCAGCAGAGACAGAGACACAGTACAGGGCCTAGAAAGTGAACACATGGGTGGATGATATGTCAGCAGAGACAGAGACAAAATACAGGGCCTAGAAAGTGAACACACGGATGGATGATATGTCAGCAGAGACAGAGACGCAATACATGCCATGGATGGAATTGAGGCGAGGATTTGCAAAACCTTCACCCTGGGGTAGGAAGATAGCCCACAGGTCTCCCAGTTTTAACAATGCCATGTACATCAAGAATATAAATCAATACGGGCTCGGACGCCGCCTCAGTCAACTAGGTCCGCGCCAGACAGTGAGCGACCAGGCTGGACTGTGCGATAAATTAGCTACTAGAAGAAATACAAACAACTCATACAAAAACCAGAAACCTCGGATCCAACAAAGTCCAATATATAAATATTTGAATGGAAGAAAGAGCATGAAGATTGGTTAGAGAGAAAAAACAAATAAATTAAACATACTACAACTTAATATTTCAGGCCTCAAAAATAAGAAAACAGAGCTAACCAAAATCATGTACAATTACCAGATCCATATTGTCCTACTGCAGTAAACACTACACAAGAACATAGACACACATATAACAGGTTACACCAGCTATCCATGTAAGTGCACCAACAACTGCAGGGGTATAATCACCTACATCAAAAACAATATACAGGGAGATGTAGTGCCACTAAATAATACCGAACTAACAGATCTTCAAAAAGCCACAATTTGGTTTGAATCCAGCAAATATAATATTTATAATGTTTACAACCCACCAGGCACAAATTGTAACATAACAGAACTTGATCAAGTCAACTACCATAGAACTATCTTGGCTGAAGATTTTAATGGACATTCAACACAATGGGGATATTCTAACTCAAATCCCACAGGAAAAAATACATAGAAGATCTTTGCCAATCAACTAATCTTACAATCATGCAGGACGCAGAATCAACACCAACTCTTCTACATATAGCTCATCTCTCCCTTAGTAAACCCAATCTGACCATTTGTTCTGCTGATCTCATAAGCTACTGCCACATTGAAGTTATTGATAACATAGGCAGTGATCACAGACCCATAGTGACCATAGTAGACACAAAAACAACAAAGATCCAAACAAAACAGAGAACGAGATGGAATTTCAAGAAAGCTGACTGGAAGCTATATCAAGAAAAATCCGACCAACTCCTGAACAATTTGACAGACAACAGCGTAGAAAAATTAAACGAGATGTTCACACAAATAATACTCAACACTGCAGAACAAACTATACCTAAAGGATGTAGAACACAATATCGACCATTTTGGAACACAGAACTGGAGACAGCAGTATCAGAAAGAAAGAAAGCCAGAACAATGCTTGAGCAGAACCCAACTTTGAATAATAAAATAAGCTATAACAAGGCTAGTGCTAAGGTCAAACTAGTTACTAAAAAAGCAAAGAAAGAGAAATGGCAAGAAACATGCAGTAAACTCGATTTGCAACATGAAGGAAGTAAAACATGGAGACTTATGCAACATTTGTCTGGTGATAAAAGAGAACCAAACCCTAGACCAATCAAATTTAATAATGAAATCATCAGCTCTAAAAAAATATAGTTAAAAAATTTAATAGTTACTTTGCTTCAGTCAACAGAGCGAACAAACTTACAGATAGCGATAAAATTCAGCTACATAATTTAAAATTAATTGAAAGAGCCCCAACAACAAATGCTGCAATATTTGAAGAAGATTTTAACATGAGGGAACTAGAAAAGGCATTAAGAAATTTAAATGTAGAAAATCCCCAGGCCCTGACAAGATACACAATGAGATGATAAAGCATCTCGGCAAGTCAGGGAAAGAAACATTACTCAGACTGATCAACAAGTCATGGAAAGAAAGCAAAATTAACAAGACATGTAGAAATGCCTATATAGTGCCATTGCTCAAAAAGAACAAGCCTCCAGATGACCCCAGAAGCTATCGTCCCCTATCCCTAACATCATGCATAGGTAAAATACCTGAGAGTATGGTCAATAGCAGACTATACTGGTATCTGGAAACCTCTAATACTCTGTGCTACGAACAAGCTGGTTTCAGGTCAGGCAATAACATAGAAGACCAAATCCTCAGGTTAATACAACAGGTCCAAGATGGATTTCAGAAGAGACAACATACTCTAGCCATCCTAGTAGACCTGCAGCAGGTTTACGATAGAGTCTGGCGTAAGGGGCTTTTATTGAAGATGAGAGATGCCGGGATACATGGGAAACTGTACAAATGGGTCAAATATTTCCTAGTTGACAGAACAATACAAACTAAATTAAATGAATCCATTTCAGACAAAAAGGTGCTAGAAGAAGGATTACCACAGGGATCACCACTCAGTTGTACCCTTTTTTTGATATATATCAATGATCTGACCAAAACCCTGATAAATAAAAAAGCTCTCTATGCGGATGATCTGGTCATGTGGAGTACAAACGAAAATATTAGAACAGCTGAAGCACAACTAAATAAAGACCTGAGGCACCTAGAAGAATACTGTAATACCTGGAAAATAAAAATAAATGTACAGAAAACAGTATATACAGTATTTACTAGAAGTAACAAAATAGCTTAGGCAAATATCAAACTCAATCTCCAACACAATAGTCTTCAAAAAGAGGAACACCCTACATACTTAGTAATACAACTAGACCGACAACTGAACCCGAAGAAACACGTAGAGAATCTCACTAAGAAAGCAACACAAAGACTTTAACTAATGAAAAGGCTTTCCAGTACCTTATGGGGAGCAGATAAAGAAACACTTAGAAATCTCTATCTGGGATATGTTCGCTCTATTTTGGATCATGGTAGCTCGCTCCTAGTGACATGCAGCAAAACAACTAACATGGCACTGGACAAGATACAAAATAATGCATTACGACTCATCAGTGGTGCAATGAGGTCCACTCCAGTTGCAGCCTGCGAAGTTCACTGCAATGTGGAACCTTTAGAGTTGAGGAGAAACAAAGCCGCTATGGTTCTCTATGAAAGACAAAAAAGAATGGAGAAGGACCAACCTAACAGAAAATTAGTAGATACATGGATTCCAAAACAAAGAATTAAGCAGATGTCAGTATTACAACATGTTAGAAATATACAAAAGAAATTCCATCTACATGAAAAACGACTACAAACATCAAGAGTCATCAAAGAAATGCCACCAAGTACGAATTATAAAAAACCTGAAATAAATGTAGAGATATGTAACAGAACAGGTAAAAAAGCAGATCCAGTATCAGTAACACTAGCAGCAAGGAAAACAATAGATACTTATCCAGAAGACTGGATACATATATACACAGATGGTGCAGCCACTATAGCTCGTTTCAAATTACGTGTCCAACTTCAAAACGCTATTACTCAGTAACCGTTTGTTAAAAACTATTAAAATTTTCCAAATGTTATTAGAACGCAAAAGACCCTTTAAATGTATATTTAACAAATATCTTGCAGCTGCAGTTTTCTTAAAGCGGCGAATTTCTTTGATGTTTGTCAAAATTGTAAATTGTGAACCCCTAAATAATAGAAATTACCGTAGTTGCTGGTCTATGATTAATTTTCACTAGGTAAAGGCGTGGCCGTAATGGGGAAATAACTGAATAAAACAAAACACCAGGATAATTATTGTCTTCTCAGTTCGAGGACGGACGATAATATAAAGGTATACCTGTATGTCCAATTTTCATAGGTGTGTGGTCCTGAAAAGGACCGTTTGTTGAACTAATTTAAGGTAATATAGGGGCCAACATTGTGGGGGCTATATACTTTCATTCTGAATCAGACGAGTCTAAAAGATTAATAACTGTTTGAGGTTGAACATTCCACAAACCATCATTTTTCCAATATTCCTCTTCCTGTTTTAAGACGTGGTCTTCACATTTAGCCCAATAATCTTTGTCTATATTTAATAAAGCGAGATTAGCAAGAGTCTTTACATCGCATATTTTGAATGTTGTATTTTCATCTGCCACTTGTCCTTTTAATTTTGCCCAGATGGGTTCTATTGGATTTAAATGAGCATGGTAAGGTGGTAGCCTCAAACTTATATGACCGTGCTCTTGGATAATCTTATCTATTTGAAAAATCTGTGTCCTTTGTTTTTGCTTTACTAGAGATAGTAATTCAGGTTTTAAGTACATGTTATTAAATTGTATGTGCTCCTTTGTGAGCCATATCTAAATAGCATCTTTTGTACTGGATGACGTCGGGACTTTATCTTCAAGTGCAACAATGTTGTGGTACGCTGCATTGTCCATTATTAGGCAAGATGGTCGATCTAGTGATGGGAGAACATAATTTTCAATCCAATGTGTAAATATGTGACCATTCATCTCAGAGTGATAATCCCGATTGTCTATGGATTTTGAAAGAAAAAATGAGCTCTGCATTCTGTATTAGTCCATGTTGTCGACTACCTGCATGAGCAATTATCAAGCGCTGTCCTTTGCTGCTAGGTATTAATCTCTTAATCTTTCCATCTGATGACTGCCATTCCCTTTGGTTAGTGTGGTGAGCATTGATCCATGTTTCAACCAAGTACACAATATCACAACCTTGCTTGCGCACCTCTTTTACTTCACGTAAGTACTTGCTTCTCATGACTACTATATGTGGCTTCTCACAGATGATGTTTTGTCCATTGGAATACTTTCTGAATGTAAAGCCTGCAGCTCTCACATTCCTCCATAATGTAGACTTTGATATTTCAATACTGTTGTTCTTTTTCAGCGATACTTTTAATTTTCTTATTGTAACAGTTTCATTCATACCCAACATTTTGCGAATTTCACTTCTAATAAGTTCACTGTCGAAATTATCCAACATATTTGCTCTTCCTTGTGATTTTGTATATTTTGAACATTGACGGTCACGTGCTTGAATCCAGCGATTAAATGACCGTTTAGATAAATCCAAAATGTGTCTGGTCCTATTCTCAGGGTTTTCTAAAGAATGAAATAATCTTCCTCGTTTAGCCTCTTTGCAAAAATAGTCATACATTTTTATTGCGATGTTTTGTAAACTGCAGAATTTCATTTTAAGACTCATGATAAATGTTATCGTTCCACGTCTCCACCTGTGAATGAACGGAAATGGAACACACAATTTCTCGTGTTTTTTACAAGTGTCTAATTATGTCAAAAAAAAACACGATGAAAGCGTGCAAACACGTCAATTTTACCGTGTATGGATTTTTACTCGCTATTTTTAACTTAAAATACTGTAAACATTAAGTTTTGACTACATCAATGGGTCGTTATAAATTTATATAAATCAAATAAGGAACAATAATAACCAAATGTTTTTTTTAATGAAATTAATTCCATGTTGGGTTCTAATCATTATAACTTTACATGCAAATTTTGAACAACTTACAACAAGCGGTTAAAAAGCAAACGATTTTAAAAGTTGGGCACGAGTTATGAAACAAGCTATAACGCTACTTCAAAAGCTGGATATGGAATATTAATACATTATCCAGATGGAACAGCAGAAGAAATGTGTGGCCCTTGTGGTGAAGTCTGTAACAATTATGAAGCAGAAATAACAGCTATTGAAACAGCAATTTATCATTTAAATACGATTTTCTATACCACACCATCAAAGAAAACAAACACAGTTATATTTACGGATTCCAAATCGGCTCTGCAAGCACTGGAAAACAACACGAACAAACCAGAACTCACAAAGCTTATCATAGACACAGACAAACTCATTGAAACACATAACATAAGATTGGTAATGCAATGGATCCCAGGACACTCAAATATACCAGGAAATAAGGTTGATACATTAGCTAAGAGAGGATTCAAACAGACACAGATACATACATCCATCACACTAGACACAGCCAAACAAGTCATACACTCCAACAGTAGGGAGGAGTGGCTGAATGGATGGGCCTTAGGGAAAACAGGGAGAGAGCTTTTAAAATATATGGCAAGACCAAATCCACAAGACAACATCAACAACCTAACAAGAAGAGACCAAACCACCAACTTCAGACTGAGAACAGGACATGTTATGCTAAATAACCACATTAATAGAATACAACAAAACCATACCCCAGTATGTCCACTCTGTAATCACCCACAAGAAACTGTAGAACATCACCTGTTTCAATGTCCTGAGCTCACTGACATCAGAACAACACTATTTCCTCAAAGACCCTCCAAATGGAATACTCTGTACGGAACAACAGCAGAACTTAAAAATACCTGCAGATACTACTACATGGCATTGGGCTGAAGGGCATCAGCTCAAAGGTCACTGGATCCATAACAACAACAACAATACTGAAAGGGAAAATACAAGGTAAGAGAGGCAGAGACAGACTAAAACTAACATGGACGAGTAGCATTAAAAGATGGACAAGTCAACCTATGACAATCTGCACCACCAAAGCAAGAGACAGAGTGGAATGGCGCTCCATGGTAGCCAACCTTTGATGCGGAGATGGCACTCAATGATGATGATGATATATTTAGCTTGGAGCCTTATCGGTGATCCCAGGTCAGTGAAGAGGACAGATTCGTTAGTAGTTTATCTGTAGTTTGGGCACAAGTTGTTTGTCTTGTACATTGTGGTAGCTGCGCTGTTTATGTTGCCGAACACGTAATAATAAATGCCCTCCATTTAAGACTGTAGTGTGTATGTATGTGTGTGTGTGTGTGTCGTGGTCTGTTCAGTATCAGTAACTGGTGGGGATTGGGGAGTACCCTTCATCATTATCATCTATATATATATATATATATATATATATATATATATATATATATATATGTTGCCTTTTTTCAACGGATACATTAATTTTCAGGTAGAAGGTCATTACACAGTTATTTATAGAAAAGGGAGCTTCCTCTATGTGTAATGATACAATCTTTTTTAAGGGAGGTAAGTAGATGTTTGTATTTGTTTGTCAACTCATTAGATGTTTGTATTTGTTCTTGCCAGCTCAGTAGATGTTTGTATTTGTTCATGCCAGCTCAGTAGATGTTTGTATTTGTTCTTGCCAGCTCAGTAGATGTTTGTATTTGTTCCTGCCAGCTCAGTAGATGTTTGTATTTGTTCTTGCCAGCTTAGTAGATGTTTGTATTTGTTCTTGCCAGCTTAGTACAATACAGATCTTATGTTCTATGTGTAAAAGCGTGTTGACAAGAAAGCTACATTTACAGACTTAAGAAAAAAAAAGTAAAGAGCCCCGTCACGCCAAGTGGTATATAGGGAGTATGGTTTTAGTGACTATCATTTTTCTAGACCTTTGGCATCTGATTTTCGGGGTAATGTGGTCGGTATTACGCCTGTGTCGCTTTACTTTCCCAGAAAATAATCCGGTACCCATTTAAGGCGGGGTGAACCTGGAACCCGTCGGTTGGAATCGAACCCGACCTTTTGTCCATTGTAGTCCAGTTCACTAACCCATGAGCTATCGCGGCTCCATATACAGACTTGACTTGTCTTAATCCGTTTCATCTGTGAACGGGCTGCTCTTCACAGCCCATCGTCCTGGTATCGCTCGTCTGTTACGTTGTTGTGTAGACTTAGAAAGTTCAGTTTGTAGTTGTAATAAATGCATATGTTGTTGTATCTTTGGCTTTATGAAGACAAGTGGAAACCGTTAAGTCGTGATATGTGGTGGGGATAATAATGTTTAACCATAAACTTATTATGGAGAAGAACAAGATAATGATGATGATACAGAATCATGCAAAAGGAAATACAGAGACACGAACATCCTGTGGTGAGTTCTCTGGGCAAGCCATTTTACTATCCGGTGTAGAAGGTCCCCCCCCCCCCCCCGGCAGATACTAGAAATGGGATAATGATGCAACGATAGAAAATAATGTTGACCTGAAGGTCCCGTATACTTTTCACAAAGAATAGACTTTAGACAGTATTTTTTTAAATATAGAGATGCAACTTATACGTCTAATACGTATTATTTAGACTTTAGTTCGGACAGCAGACCACCGCAGTCGGACATTCCCATATCCGCTCTCCCGTCCGTTCCAGCAACCATCGATGTGTTCGTCTACCGTTTGGTCCTGTCCTGCAATAATTGGATGTGTTGCGTGCGCTTCCACTAAGGATAAATACTTTACTTGCCCATACCCTTCATGGCGTCCCGTCCCACCAGGTGAATGTTTGTGCCAAAGAAATAAACTTGGAAAAAGAGGCAGCCCAAGAACACGCCGACAGAGGATTGTGGGAACAGAGATGAACAGCGTATTCCACACCTAGAGCGGTGTGTATTACATGACCACAGACAACACGATGTTGAAGAATTGTGTCTTTGTCCTACAGTATATACAAGATGTACAGCCCACTGACAGCTTTGTCATAAGAAAACGTAAAAATCGACTGGAAAGATACACAATTAACCACTATTCTATGTTAAACAAAGAACAGTCAGTCTATACCAATATAGTGTTCCAGTATTTAAATCAATATTAGATGAGTACGGAATTATAAGTCATTAACAAGACTGAAAAGAATTTGGCAATGAATTGCAGTCAACCTTACATACACGATTATTTGACTGGTAATGTTATTCTATGTCTGTAAGTCATGTATCCTGAATGCAGACCAAGAAAGAGAAAATAAAAAGTATATAGAAAATGTCTACTTGGCATTCATCATCATCATGTGCCATACCGGTTGGCGTAGGTGATCATGTCCCTCTACAATCTTCTATCTACAGTGCATCGTATCAGTTCTGTTGTTGACTGTTTTCCATGCCATGAGACCAAGCTATCCAGTATTTTCTCTCTTTGTCGCCCGCGATCTCTCTTTCCTTTTATTTTGCCAGTTGTAACCAAGTATTCCAACTTTCCTCTTCTCATGATGTGCCCGAAAAATGTTGATTGCTTCTTTCTGATATTTTTTAAGAGCTCCCTTTTTGTGTTGGCCTCTTTGAGAACTTCCTGATTGGTCATTTAGCTGTCCAGGGAACTTTCAACATTCTTCTGATAAATCCCATCTCTGTGGCCTCTAATCGTCTTTTCATTTGTTATTAGAGAATAACTTGGCATTCTATCTATCTATCTATTGACCTTTCGAGCCGTTGCCGGCCCATAGGGCGTAGACCAAGATACACCTTCTCATATCTGAAATTTTGTTCTAGCAGTTTTCTTTTAAAGATTTTTTATAAAATCTCGCCATTTGTCTCTGTTCTGTGCAAGCAGCTCTATCTCATTGAGGGAGCCGAATCCCGTTGCTCTTGCCTCTCTCATCAATGTTCTTCTCAGTGTCTCCCTGGGTCTTCCTCTTTTTCTCTTACCTGTTGTTTCCCATATGAGAGCTTGCTTTGCCATTCGATTATTATCTCTTCTCATCACATGTCCAACGTATGACCATCGTCTTTTCTTTATTACTGAAGATATTAGTGGTTGATTGGCGATTTTTCTAATTTCCTCATTTGTTTTGAATTCGTTCCACGCTATACCAAGTATTTTCCTTAGACATTTATTTTCGAATGCGTTCAACTTTGTTTCTATATCTCTTGTTGTTTTCCAGCTTTAACACGCATACGTAATGGGTTAATAGTACATTTGATTTGAATAGCCTAAGTTTTATGTTTGTGCTGATTAGTTTTGATTTCCACAACTTTTCAAGGCTTCTGAAAGACATTGCTGCTTTAGCTATTCTGATTCTAATTTCTTTACTTGTATCCCCTTCTCGATCAATGTGACTTCCAAGGTAGATAAAGTGATCGATCTCTTCTACTGGTTTGTTTTCCATGTATATTTTGTCATCTGTTGGAATTACACTTTTCATGACTTTAGTCTTTTCATGATTGATCTCAAGCCCAATTTTGCTGGCTATTGCTGATAGTTCATTTGTGTTTTCCTGCATCATTTTTATCTGACTGCTGATGAGAACTATGTCATCAGCAAAGTCAAGGTCCTCCAAATGGTCTCCTTGTATCTATTCGATGCCTTTATTACCAGTGCAGCATTTCTTAATTATGAAGTCCACAACAATTCCAAATAACAAGGGCGATAAAATACATCCTTGTTTAACCCCAGTTTCTATTGGGAAACATTCGCTCAGTCCTTCCTCTGTTCGAACTGCACATGTGTAACCATCATAAATGTCTTTGATGATATTTATGATTTTTGATGGTAAACCATATTGCTTCAGAATTTTCCACAAAGAATCTCTATGAATACTATCAAACGCTTTTTTGAAATCGATGAAGTTAAGTACAAAAGGTTTTTGCTTTTCAATGTGTTCCTCCAATATAAGTAGTAGAGTGAAAATGTGGTCAAGGCAGCTTCTCCCTTTTCTAAACCCAGACAGTTCTTCCCGCATTAGTGTATCTATTGAATCCTTTATTCTATTTAGGATGATTTTGCAGAATAACTTTGAGGCAACTGACAAAAGTGTCACGCCCCTCCAGTTGTTACAATCTCTAAGATTGCCCTTTTTTGGAATCTTAACAATGATTCCTTTTTTCCATTTATGAGGCGTCTTCTCTGTTTTCCAAATGATGTTGACCATGTTTTGGAGATGTATTAGATTATGGCTATCAATTGCCTTGAGGATCTTAGCTGTTAACTTATCCTTCTCCAGCAGCCTTGTTATAGGTCATAAACTTTAAGGTGGTTTCTATTTCGCTCAAGGTGAAGTCATCTAAATTTATATCTAATTCTGCTGCTGGTGTTTCAGTTTCAAAATCTATTAAACTGTGGGGTAGTGGACGGTTAAGAATTTCTTTGAAGTGTTCCGCCCAACGGGCTTTTATGTCTGCGCTTGTTGTTAGCATTAATCCAGATTTGTCTAGAATTGGTGTTCCACTGGATGTATTGGTGATTGTCAGCATCTTTTGTACAGTATAAAGAGTTCTGCTGTCTTCTGTAATTGCAGCTGTCTCTGCTTTCTCTGCCAAATTGTCTATGTAAGCTCTTGTATCTCTTCTTGCTGAACTTTTCACTTTGTTGTCTATTTCTTTGTATGTTGCTTTTGTCAGAACCTTTCCAAGATCTGTCTTTACATTAGTCATGGCTCTCTTCGCTTCTCTTCTTTCTCTGATGTATTTCCATGTTGTGTCTGAGATCCAAGCTCGTTTTTCCATTTTCTTCAGTCCGGCACTTGTTTCTGCTGCTGTCATTAGTATTTTGTTCTGTGAGTCCCACATTTCATTGATATCTAAGTCTATTTCACCGAGTGCTGTATAATAATTACTTAACTCTATGTTAAACTTTTCTTTTATGGCTTCATCTTTCAATTTATGACTATCAATTTTATGTGTAATTGACCTCTTCTGTTGGCTTCTAAATTTTAATCTTATTTTCCCAATGCACAGGTTGTGGTCACTATTAACATCAGCACCTCTGTATGCTCTTACATCTATCAATAATGATCTGAATTGTTGTTTAATACATAGGTGGTCAATTTGATTTGATGTTCTATCATCAGGAGATATCCATGTTGTTTTGTGAATATTTTTGTGTGGAAATAATGTCCCATCTATAACTAAATTTTCTATTAGACATAATTCTATTAATCTTTCTCCATTCTGACTTGTAGTATCACAGTCTTCTCTCCCCTTCACATGTTCCACTCCTGCGTTATCTTGTCACACTTTGGCGTTGAAATCTCCCATTACAATTAAAAGATCGTGTTTGGGTATTTTGTTTATAAGTTGTTGTAGTTGGTTATAAAAATTGTCCTTAACATCATCATCAGCTTCGTTTGTAGGCGCATAACATTGAACAATTGAAAGTCTTCCATGTTTTGTTTTGTAGCGTGTTCGTATCAGACGGCTATTTACTGGTTCCCATTCTAATAAACTTCTTGCAGCTGTGTCTGTCATCATTATGCCTACTCCTTCGCGGTGTTTTCCATCTTCCCTTCCAGAAAAAAAAACTACTATTTTATTATCAATAGATCTCCTACCTGTTCCAAGCCAGCACATTTCGCTTAATCCTAAAATATCTAGATCGTATCTGTCCATCTCGCTCGAGACCTGTGCATGTTTCGTCGGTGCGGCCATTGTTTGCACATTCCAGAATCCTATTTTTGTTGTTGTTTTAGGGCCGAAAAAACTGTCACTATTATCTACTGCTAATTTACACATTCTGTATCAGGTCTTCGTTTCATTAACAACATCGTTTTTACCATAGCGGCTTGTTAAACCTCTGATCAACGGTTATATACCAAGCTGGAGAAAAATATTTCCTCCATTTTGGAAACAACCGGAAACGCGGAAGTCTTGGCATTAGAGAATATATAATGAAAGGAGAAAACTAATAAAATGAACATAAATAGTACAGGTTTGCCTGAATAACTTTTTACATGGGTAAGGAAGATAACATAAATTAATGCTGCTATGTGCACGTCACAAGATCTAACGGCGTGACCAAAGAACATCTTACAGAAAATAGTGCAAGATTGAAGACAGACAGAAAAAGACAGAGCGAAAGAGAGAAAGAGAGAGAAAGAGAGACAGACAGACAGACTAAGACTAACATGGACGAGTAACATCAAAAGAGGGACAAGTAAATTCTATGACAATCTGCACCATCAAAGAAAGAGACAAAGTGGATTGGCGCTGCATGGTAGTCAACCTTCGATGCGGAGACGGCACTCATTGATGATGATGAATGCGAGGTGAACATTTATTTTTACTTGGATCATGCTAACATTGCTAATGACAAGGACCATGTCGTTTACGAAATCAAAGTCCCCTAATTGAGATCCAGGTATTGATTCAATATCTTTGTTACTCGTACAGTATTTATATGATTTGAAGTCGATGACAATTACAAATAACCAGAATAACAAATAAATACATTCTTTTCCACTTCAGTCATTATACGCTACTTTGCAATTTAGATGAAACAAAAATATTCCGCCAAAATGATTAAAATCTAAATAATTCAATAGCTAACGTTTTACAGCCGTCATGAAAACCGTTGCCAGGAATTATTATTTCTCCGAACACTGGAGAGCACCACTGTTATGTGTGTTGTCATTGTGGTAAGAGCATTGTTGCATAATTAATAGTGCAAAGAGATGTGTCACGTTCATGGGGCACATTAAGAGAGAAGAAGGTAATGGGGTGCTGGTGATGGTAGAGGAAATACTTCTACGCTGTAGAGTTGTGCATGTGTTGTGGTGGGTAGGATAGTGTTTGTCAAACTGTACGGTAGGATTTGTCAAAGAGTGAGATAGTGTTTATCTAACGTTACAGTAGGATTTGTCAAAGGGTGAGATAGTGTTTATTAAACTGTACGGTAGGATTTGTCAAAGGGTGAGATAGTGTTTATCTAACGTTACGGTAGGATTTGTCAAAGGGTGAGATAGTGTTTGTCTAATGTTACGGTAGGATTTGTCAAAGGGTGAGATAGTGTTTATCTAATGTTACGGTAGGATTTGTCAAAGGGTGAGATAGTGTTTATCTAATGTTACGGTAGGATTTGTCCAAGGGTGAGATAGTGTTTATTAAACTGTACGGTAGGATTTGTCAAAGGGTGAGATAGTGTTTATCTAACGTTACGGTAGAGTTTGTGAAAGGGTGAGATAGTTTTTATCTAACGTTACGGTAGAGTTTTGTGAAAGGGTGAGATAGTGTTTATCTAACGTTACGGTAGAGTTTTGTCAAAGGGTGAGATAGTGTTTATCTAACGTTACGGTAGAGTTTGTGAAAGGGTGAGATAATGTTTATTAAACGATATGGTAGAGTTTGTGAAAGAGTGAGACAGTGTTTATCAAACGATATGGTAGAGTTTGTGAAAGAGTGAGACAGTGTTTATCAAACGATATGGTAGAGTTTGTGAAAGGGTAAGAGGGTGTTTATCTATCGGTATGGTAGTGTATGTGAAAGGGTAAGAGAGTGTTTATCAAACGGTACTGTAGTGTTTGTCAAAGAAAGAGGTAATGTTTATCAAAGTGAGCGTAGTGTTTGTCAAACGATATGATAGTGTTGACAAACGGTATGGTAGTGTTTGTCAAACGATATGATAGTGTTGACAAACGGTATGGTAGTGTTTGTCAAACTGTAGAGTAATATTTATCAAAGGGCGGAGATTGTTTGTCAAATGATCAGGTAACGATTCAAAGAATCAGGTAGATAATGTTTGTCAACAAGTGGGTTAGTGTTTTCAAATGGTTTGGCAGTGTTTACAAAAGATGGAGGTAATATTTATCAAATGGTGGTGTAATTTTTTTTAAATGGTGGCGTAATGATTGTCAAAGGGTAGGTAATGTTAAAGGATGAGGTAGTGTTTCTCTGTGTGAGGTTAGTAGGGTAGAGTTATCCTATATCAAATAATGAGTAAGACGTCTCCTTTCCTCCGCTAGTCTTCGGGACACCCTTGGGCAAGGTAGAGCTCCCGTTTAGCATCCCCCACTCCCTACCAGGGTTACGTGACGCCATTGAAGCAGGTGGTGTTGTGGGAGCAGCCGTCAAGTAGTGCTGATTATGGTCCCCACTCCATAATGGAAGGCTTAGGATGTCAGTTGTAGACACAATGACTGCATCTCCGACTGGTACGGTCATTGTGAGGAAGGAAAGGGATGGCAAGCTACCTTTTTATATTGTCAAGTAAAATCCCGTCCAAACACAACTTAATATCTACAGCTAACGACGTTAACGAGGACTACACAGCCACCTCGTCCAGTAGGGAGCGTCATGTGCTACCCGATCGTCATCAAACTACTGTTTGCAAGATAAAAAAAGAGACATTATCAAATAGGAACTTGGAACATTAGATCAGCATTCCAGGTTGGCAAGGTAGAAAACATCAGCCAAGAAATGAAGAGAATGAAATTGAACATCTTGGAACTATGTGAAATGAGATGGAAAGGAGCAGGATTATTACAACTTGACAGTGAAAATGTAATTTACTCAGGGGGAACCACACACGAAAGAGGAGTAGGCATCACGTTAGATAAAGAAAGAAGCCAAACAGTGAAAGGATTTTGGCCAGTATCAGATAGAATTTTGCTAGTAAAATTGAGAGGTAGGCCAATGGATATCAATATAATTAAAGCTTTTGCACCAACAAGTAATAGTGAAGAAGACATTGACACTTTTTACAATGAGCTAAAGATGACCACGGAACCGTGTAAATCCCAAGAAATAACTATTATATTAGAGGATTTCAATGCAAAGATAGGTACAGCTAAAGTGTAAAATGTGACTGGAGGACATGGCTTTGAAGAGACAAAGGACAGAGGGGATAGATTGATAGATAGATAGATTGGGCTAAAACACATGAAATGATTAACACCTGGTTCAAGCATCACCCTAGACGACTATGGATTTTTAAGTTTCCTGGACAGCAAAAAGACCAACGAAGAAATTCTCCAAGAGGCCATCACAAAAAGGGAGCTCCTAAATAACACCAGAAAGAAACAATTAACATTTTTCGGGCACATCATGAGAAGAGGAAAGTTGGAATACTTGGTTACAACTGGCTAAATACATGGAAAGAGTGATTGCGGACGAAAAAGAGAGAAAATACTGGATAGCTTGGTGTCATGGCATGGAAAACAGTCAACAACAGAATTGATACGATGCGCTGTGGATAGAAGATTGTGGAGGGACATGATCGCCTACGCCCAGCGGTATGATACATGATAGTGATGAGTATTTCTCAAAGGGTAGGATATTGTCTGTCAAAAGGTAGGGTAATGTTGTTAAAGGGTGAGATAATGTTCTTATAGAGTGACGTATTTTTTAAAGATGAGGTAATTTTCTTTAAAGGTGAGATAAAATTGTTGAACGGTGAGGTAATTTAGTTAAAGGGTGAGGTATTGTTGTTAAAGGGTGAGGTAATGTTGTTAAGGAGTGAGGTAATTTAGTTAAAGGGTGAGATAGAGTTTTTATAAGTAGAAGTTGTATTTTTTAAAGTGTAGAGTATTTTTGTCTTAAAAGTGCGGTAGTGCTTGTAAAAGGGTAGGGTAGTGTTTATCAAAGAGTACGGTAATGTTTGTCAAAGGGTGGGGTAGTGTTTATCAAAGAGTACGGTAATGTTTGTCAAAGGGTAGGGTAGTGTTTATCAAAGAGTACGGTAATGTTTGTCAAAGGATGGGGTAGTGTTTAGCAAAGAGTACGGTAATGTTTGTCAAAGGGTGGGACAATGTTTATCTATGAGTAATGCAATTTTTGTTAAAGGGTGATGTAGTCTCTGTGAAAGAAAGGGTTCGTTTTTTTTCAAACGATCATATGAGGTAATTACATTAAAATACTAGTGCCAAAGATTGGATTGTGACAAAGTAAAGGCAATAAAATTGTGATTTGGAAAACAAAAGACGTGACATAAGTGAAGAGAGTAGTGTTATAAAAGAGTGGAGATAATGTAAAAATAAGAAAAGTAATCATATAATGGATACAAGTATCACCAGGATAAAACGCGTTGAAATGAAAAGAAGTATAACATTAACTCAAAAAAAGAATAGAAATGTAATAGAAAAATTATTTCAATAAAATGAAGCGAAAAAGAAAATTACAGTGAAATATCAGAAAGTGTGAAAACACAAAGAGAACAAGAGAGCATGAAATTGAAATGGGGTGCGAATTAAAGTATTGGAAAAAAATATCAATATAAAATGAAAAGTGCAAGAAACAGAGTAAAAATGAAGGAAGGAATATTTTTAAAATATATTACTATTAGAGAAATTGTGAAAATAAAGCGGATAAATGTATACAATTAATAAAGAGAAATGGAATAATAACATAAGAAAGTATGACAATGAAGTGAAGAAGCGAACGGGCGTGGAGGATTTGGGTTAAATTGATGTAGAGAAATATTCTGTTCAAGCCACATTTTGGATGATCTGTGTTTTCGCCTACTGAACTCTATGCTAAAGAGAAAACTATATTTAACAATTTATAGAAATCGAATAATAGTAGACTGATATTATGACATGCATGAAGGACTGAGTAACATGGAGAGAGATGATCGCCTACACCAACCAAAACGACACCTGATAATGATGATTTAAAAAAAAAGTTAAGGGCCCCCGTCACGCCAAGTGGCGTATAGGGAATATGGTGTTAGTCACCATAAATTTTACAGACCTTCGGCACATGATTTTTGGGGTAATGTGGTCGGTATTACGCCCGTGCCGCTTTACTTTCCCATTAAAAAAATCCGGTACCCATTAAAGGTTGGGTGAAGCTGGAAGCCGTCGGTTGGGATCGAACCCTACCTCTTACCCTTTGTAGTCCAGTTCACTAACCACTGAGCTATCGCGGCTCCAGATGATGATGATGACGACTCCTTATTCTCTCTACAGCCCATGGTTCCAATTACCTTGATTCGCTTCTGGCAAAATCCTCCAGCTATTTCAAATTATCTTGATCTGTTTGTATGTTGAATTAATTCTAATATTCCTCGTCTCCCGAGAAGGTAACATGATGATATGAAGTGTACAAATTATTCTATAATCGAGGACGAAATGTATGGGCTTGGTTCGTATCCACGTAATTCCTGTGCGCGGTCACGATTAAAGCTCTCGGATTCTGTTTTCTGAGAACTTAATAACATAGACATATACACAGACACATACAAGCGCACATATATATCAATAGGAGGACGGAAAGAAATACAAGGCGGAAAGGAGAGCACTACAAACAAACGAACTAGAGAATCTGGAGACGTAATCTGAACGTCAACAGTTAGATCACGCAAACTCGTAAGATAACCTCGATTTGCGTCTGAAAGCGGATTCCGAATCCAAATATTCAGCATTTTGTGTTCTTCACGAATATCTTTTTAGAGATGGGACGAAATCACAAGGTTCTCATCGACATCAGGCAGGATGTTGCGTGTTAGCCAAGGCTGATTGCCAGAAATAATAACAGAAAGCTAAACTAGAACGGAGTCCTAGAAACATCCACATACATTTTCCCAGAGAACAGGGTTGACTATGGGGCTGCATTTAGAAGGTGAAAAACGATGGAAACAAAATGACACACCTACATGCATTGGATAAATCTCCAATTAATCAAATTAATTAAAGTAAAAAGGGCAATATACAAATCAATATTTCTACCAACTCTGTGCTATCAGTGCCAGAATTGGACGCTGGACTCTAGAACAATAAGAAAGATAACGACCACAGAAATGAAATGTGTCAGAAGAATGACAGGAAACAGCTTAAGGGACAGAGTAAGAAACACCGACCTGAGGAAGAAACTCGAAATTGAACCAGCCATCGAATACATAAAGCAATAACAGATAAATTGGTTCGGTCACATAACAAGACAAAAAAGAACTAACAATGACTCAAAGAGTCATAAACAAACGCTACGAAAACGCCAGATTAGGAGGAAGACCGAGAAATAGATGGATAAAGGGAATACTAGAGTCACTAGGAGGGATAACATCAGAATGGGCAAACAGAACAAAAAATCGCAGATTGTATCTCCCCTCGACGCCAACGACAATGGAGGAAGGATAGAAGAAGAAGAATCAAATTAATGGACTTTTGAAATATTCTTAGTAGATTTTCTTTAAAATTGTTCATCGTGTGTTATTATTACGCTCATTAATTAATGCTGCATTGTTTAACGTCATTATACCATTAATCTCAAACGATTATATAATATACCACAAATATATTAATGAGGAGGATGGAAGACGAGTCCGCGGTAGGTCCTGATGGACTCTTGCCACGGTGATACCCTCTGAGATCGATTTCTCAGTCCGCCTCTTCATGCGATCGGTCTAGCTATTGGAATTCTTGTTGATGGGAGTTGTGTAACCTCATTTATTAACAAAACGCGAGACAATCTTTTAGAAAATGATACATTACATATAAATATTGAGCTTACATAATATGTTCTAGCGACAAGACTCATAGATGATTTTAGAGAGACGTAGAAGTAGATTGTATTTCATAACAATTGTAGCTTAGACATCTGGATGGTCTAGAGATAGGACGACAAACCTCTACAAGGAAGGTTCCTGTTTTGAATCAGTCCACAGGGCAGATGATTTTTTGGATTTTTCTCTTTTCGCATCCATGATTTCTTCATAGCTTTAGTAAAAAAACAACAGGTCTTTTGTGCATTCTGCGCACGTTACAAATCCTTGTAGTTAAAAGTTGATAAGAGTTGGTTAAAATGGCTGCTGCCTGGGCAACATCTTCTCACACCAAAGACTGCGGGCCGCGATAGTTCAGGGCTACAAAGGACAAGAGGTCGGGTTCGATCCTGATCGACGGCTTCCAGGTTCACCCAGCCTTAATGGGTACCTGTTTTTTTTTCCTGGGAAAGTAAATGGCGCGAGCGTAATACCGACCACATTACCCCAAAAATCATGTGCCGAAAGTGTATAAATATGGTCATTAACATCATAATCCTGATAAGCCACCTGGACTGACGAGGTTTTTTTACTTTTTTTGTTGTACCAAAGACGGCTGTACAGACCGAAAGGTGCATATAGCGCGGGTTGGTGTAAACTAGACGGCCTCGGTAGCCAACTTGGGAAAACCACCCGACTGGGGTACTGTCGACGTTCGGACAACCTGTGTTCGATTCCCGCTGGGAGCGGTGTGAATTGTATTCGTGTTGGAAAAAAAATCCCCCCCCCCACCCCGGTCGACTCAGCCGCTGGCAGAGATGGGTACCAGGATAGTACTCTAGAAAGGTGATGAATGTCGTTTCGCATCGTGAGTTTCAATGCTTGAAGCGACACTATCCAGAAGTCTCTGTACACTTCTGGATTGGTGGCCGAGCACATATGGGAGAAAACTCGTGTGCTAAGACGTCGATTCAAGTCTTGTTCTTTATCTTGACCTTTAGCGACACAACACATTCACGTCCACTTAATGGTTGAATGCTGATATGCCATGAGTATGATGAGGTAACGTTCTTCTTATTCTTCTTCTTCTTTCCTTCCTCATCTGCCTTTCAGCGTCGAGGAGAGATATAATTTGCGGTCTTTTGCTCTTCTGTTAGCCTCTGCTACTGTTTTGTTTCCTAGTGCTTCTAATATTCCATCGACCCATCTTTTTCGTGGTCGACCCTTGGGTCTGGTGTTCTCACAACGTTTGTTGAAGGCTCGTTGTGTTGTGTTTTGTTCTTTCTGCCTTGTCACGTGGCCAAACCATTTTATCAGTTGTTTCCTTATATATTCTATGGCGGGGGCTATTTCTAGCTTTTTTCTCAGTTCTTCATTTCTGATCTTATCTCTCAGACTGTTTCATGTCATTTGTCTAACACATTTCCTCTCTGTAGAGGTTATTTTTCTTATTGTTCTTGCATCTAGGGTCCAGGTCTGGCATTGGTAGCACAACGTTGGGATGAAGATTTCGCTCATTCCACACATTATCATCAACACGTATAAGATTACCTGTTATGACGTATGATTGACCAATATTAAAATGCATTCATTGTGCTTATTCAAAACCGGACCGGGCCTAAAGGTGTCAGATCACAGTCGTTGGATCCGTAACAAAGGGGACAAAATTGGCATTTTTATAAAGAACGATAAAGCAGCAACAAAGATTAAAACGGGAAGTGAAAACGAACAGTACTATTTCAATCAAAACGGTACTTATGATCAGCCTATCATTTGCATTATTTTCCTTCTACAATTATAACTTTTAAACACGTTCCCATGCTCCTTAACATATCTACAATGCCTGATTCGTCTTGGAATTATTTTGATTAATAATTATTTTCGTTTCATTTTTAGCTGCTGTAAAAAATCACAAATTATACCCCCCGCCCCCCCCCCCCAAATCAACCCAATTCTCCAAATTTTTCTATTAAAAAAACCATTTTAAAATGGATTTCCAATTTATTTTCTGCTACTTTATTTAGGGCACACGTTTTATTTAAGTATCCTAGATAGGCTGCCAACATGTCTAGAGATGGAGACATAACAAAATGATGACATGCATCGCACTAGGATCAAATGCTTTCAACAAACTGACGAACATCTGGAGACCCAGAATTCTCAGTAAAGGAACAAAACTGTTCCTGTGTGATACCAGTGCTAACATAAGGATGTAAAAGTTGAAATCCACCAAGACTTTAGATAGGATATTAAATGCTTTTGAAAGAAAAATGTCTTTGCAGGATCACAAGGGTAAGCTGGAAAGTAAAATATTTCAGATGAACAGACAAGAGACGAATCAAAACAAGAATAAGTGTTGAGCTTTATAAGAAGTAGGCGTTGGAAACACATCGGTCATGTGCTGAGAAGGAATGAAGAAAGACTTCCCCAATCAGGCATTTATGTGGAAACCATCTGACAAAAGAAAACAAGATTGACCAACAGAATCAATACACAGAACACTGGCTAGGGAAGGCTAAACCAAGGGATTAAGAATCAACCAAGAATTAGCAGCAGATCGTCAACCAAGGAGAACTATGACTTCCGCCCTATGTGTCGTCTTCGGCCCGAGAAGAAACTTCATGAATGAAAATGTTATTTAGTGTAAGTAAATATGATACGAAGAAAAACAATCGGTGAAAATCTGGTAAAACACATGAAAAATGTCACGGCAATGAGCCAAATAGAAACAAAAAGAGTAGGTAGCATTGTGAGAGAAACAACATTGTATTTATAATACTGTGCACAAATAAAACACTAATTTATAGAGCTATCCAGTGTGACGGGATATTGACTCTTATAACAAGGCCTCAATATAAACAACAAATAATGTATAGTCTGACTAAACAATGCAGTGTCTACTGAAATAAATAGTGTAAATTGAACGTATATTACGAAGACAAAATACATTGGAAGATGCCGAAAAACAAGTGCATTTTATAAACATGGGCTGGCAGTAAGTACTTGGTTTGATATCGGTGCCAATTCTTTAATATCCACTTAATTTAGTCCTTTGTCACCTTTCCAATTATTGCTAAACTCACCCCATTATTGACTCCCATTACTTAATTTTCGCATCCTTAATCTTAACTTTTCTCTCCCCCGCTTATATTTTGCCAGTCTTCTTTATCCAAATTTCGTTTTTTTTTCAGTCCTTTTGAATATTTTTTTCAAAAATTCTCTTTAATTGTCTTTCCTAAATTTAATTTTGCCATCACCTACTTTACGTATTTTCTTTCTTCCATCACTCGCTATATTTTTTTGCCATCCCTCACCTTATTTTTTGCCATCCCTCACTTTTTTTCGCTTACCTTTCATTTATGTGTTATCCTCGCTTTCGACACTTCATATTTAATTTTATGATTTCTGTTTTTATAATTTTGCCCTTACGTATCAATTTTTGAAAACCATCCCTTGATTTTTTGTTGCCCTTCACTTTCCTTTTGCATTTATTAATTACATTTAATTAATGAGACGCTTCTCTTATATTAAAAGAGGAGAAGGGAGACGAGCACATGGCAGACCCAGAGTAAGAGAATGAGACAACATCAAAGAAACGCTATAATAACGATATATATAATAAAAACACTGCACTCGTGGCAGTGTTTCCTAGCGATTGGCTTTTCATGGCAAGGCGCTGTACCACTGAGTACGGATTCGATCCTGCTTCGGTTTATATACTGTTCTTTGTTTTTTTTTTCTGTTGTTGATTATTTTGTAATTTTTTTCCGAGTGCTGTAAACATACCTCTTCCTCTGAATTGATTCGCTGATTATCGCCTGGGAGGTTTCCCTCTATAATAATATTCATTGATTATTATTTGTCTCCACTTAACACTACCCATCTGGAGATCACTGTAACCTTTAAGCTAAGGAGCTGGTGTCATGTTCATAAGCGCTTGCCTCGAATCTTTCGCAGATCATTGGACGTTTCATTTTCCAACGTGGTCAGTGATTTCAGGAAGGACGGGATTGAGTGCTTAGTATTATCTGAAGCTGATGAAAGATGTTCCTTTTTTAAATTAAGAAAAATAATTAAATAAAACCTGGAAGTTGAAATAAGAAAAAGAGCTGGCTGCATAAACATGCTGTGGTGGGTAAAGTTAAAAAAAAAAGAAGTGAAATTCTAATCAATATTACAAATCAGTGAAATTCTAATCAATATTACAAATCAGTGAAATTCTAATCAATATAAAAATAATTGCAAAATTCTATTCAATATAAACAAAACCCAGTGATATTGCAATCTCTATTTCAATAAATTTATGAAATTCTTATCAATATAAAGAAGTGAAATTTCAATCATTATTTCTAAAAGTATGCAATTCTAATCAATATTAAAAAATTGTGAAATTGTAATTAATTTTTAAATAAAAACAGTGAAATTCTAATCAATAAAAAAAATCAGTGAAATTCTAATCAATTTTTTAGCATGTGAAATTCTAATCAATTTTTTAGCATGTGAAATTCTAGTCAATATTTAAAAATAGTAAAATTTTAAACAATATTTTTAAATGTGGAAATCAAATTAATATTAAAAAAACAGTGAAATTATAATCAATAAAAAACAGGAAAATTTTAACCAAAATTAAAAAAATTGTGAAATTATAATCAATATAAAAAACAGTGAATTTCTAATCAAAATTGTAAAAAAAAAACCAATGAAATTCTATTTAATATTTTAAAAAAAATATAATTTGTATCAATAAGAAAAAAAAGATAAAGTAGTGAAATTCTGATCAATATAAAAATAGTGAAATTCTAATCAATATTTTTTTTTAATTAGTGAAATTGTAGTTAATATTTAAAAAAAAAACAGTGAAATTCTAATCAATATTATACAATAAAACAGTGAAATTCTAATCAATATTTTTAAAAAGCTGTAAAATTGTAATCAATATAAAAATAGTTATTAAGTAGCTGAACTCTTCCTTTTATTTGCGTTCGCCCGGCGACTGAGGGAATCGTTAGCCCTAGTTCGTTATCCGTCTTTGAAAGGACGTTGCATGGGCGTAAAAGCGTTGTGTTGCTGTTGGCCGTAAGACTGTGATATCTGCACCTTCCGACCCAACACATCCGACTTCAGCATGGCGTTTTTGAGTATCGGGTTGCCTTCCTCTCGACCCCTACACACCTGGCCAGGCTAGACTAGCTAGTCTATTACTAGGGTACCTCAAAGAGGTGGAGTAAGATCGTGATAGTTCTAGATAACCGATTCTGACGCAAGCCATCAGCTATGAGTCACTTCCAACTACCAACTCAGCTTCTAACAAGTACCTTTTCCTCCCAGAAGCTAAGCAAATTCTGCGAAAGTGGTCCTTGTTTTTGCAACGAAATTAATTCTTTGTATATTTGTTCTGAGACCTTCAGAACTGGATAAAACAACAGATTTATGTACTACTAGATAACTACACTAGTTGTGCCTAGGGAGCCGCGATAGCTCAGTGGTTAGTGAACTGGGCTACAAATGACAAGAGGTAGGGTTCGATCCCAACCGACGGCTTCCAGGTTCACCCAGCCTTTAATGGGTACCGGATTTTTTTCTGGGAAAGTAAAGCGGCAGGGGCGTAATACTGACCACATTACCCCAAAAATCATGTGCTGAAGGTCTGTAAAAATTATGGTCACTAACACCATATTCCCTATACGCCACTTGGCGTGACGAGGCTCTTTAAATTTTTTTTTTACACTAGTTGTGATAACTTTAAATAAATGAAAAAGGGCTAGTTAGTACAGGAGACAAATAATAATACATGGGATATTATTATGGATGGAAACTTCTGAGGCGATAGATCAGCGAATCATTTCAGGGGAAGAGGTATGTTTACAACACTCGAAAAATAATTCACAAATAATCAACAGAAAAAGAAACAAAGAAAAACAGACAGCCCGTGGCAAGATTTAACCGGTACTCCTCGACACAGCGCCTTGCTACAAGAAACAAACGATAGAGCACACAGTCAACTAAGTAGCCTAGATTGTAATATCTTTCACGTATGTGTACTCATAACTACAGCATAGGGTTACGATAAAAACGCAAGAATAAATTGTATATGTGAATGTTCCTACTAAAACAAGTATCTCCCGGATAGTGTATGGCTGAATACTAGCGTTTCATGACGGCAACTCGCGTCTCTGTGACATTCAGAACATAGGAAACGGACTACAAGAAAATACAATGAAAAAATAAAAGTTTCCTCGTAAATGAAGACCTAATCGAAACAAACAAATGAAAAGACGATTAGAAGCCACAGAGATGGGATTTCTCAGAAGAATGTTGAAAGTTCCCTGGACAGCTAAAAAGACCAATGAGGAAGTTCTCAAAGAGGCCAACACAAAAAGGGAGCTCTTAAAAAAACATCAGAAAGAAGCAATCAACATTTTTCGGGCACATCATGAGAAGAGCAAAGTTGGAATACTTGGTTACAACTGGCAAAATAAAAGGAAAGAGAGATCGCGGGCGACAAAGAGAGAAAATACTGGATAGCTTGGTGTCATGGCATGGAAAACAGTCAACAACAGAACTGATACGATGCACTGTAGATAGAAGATTGTGGAGGGACATGATCACCTACGCCAATCGGTATGGCACATGATGAATAGAAGGTAATTGTCCCTTACTTTCTATCTGTCTCTGACATTTGTTCTCTTATACAAGAGCTAATTGATGCTGCACTATATTATTATTACTGTTTTATTGAGGAGTTCTGCCAGACGCGTCCGCTATTACAAAGGACTTGATTGCTTATTAATTGTTGATAGAGTTGCTCAAAGGTCAATTGTAGCAAATGTAGAAATGTCAAATCGTTGTCAGCAATGACAAAGTGTGTGATCAAGCTGATTGTTTCAGTAGCTTCCTCGTTGTCTAACTTAGCCAATTAATTCTATTTCGTTTTGAAAGATCAAGCTCTTTTTCCCAGTTGTATCTCATTTCTAGGGAGATAAGATTAAGTCCCTAGTTCTATCGGAGCCGGAAGAAAAAGATAGACCATATGTTCAAGCAGAGCACGTAAACAAATAAAAAAAAAGAAAGAAAAAAGTAAAGTACCCCCGTCACGACAAGTAGCGTATAGGGAATATGGTGTTAGTGACCATAAATTTTACAGACCTTCGGCACATGATTTTTGGAGTAATGTGGTCAGTATTACGCCCGTGCCGCTTCACTTTTCCAGAAAAAAATCCGGTACCTATTTAAGGCTGGGTGAACCCGGAAGCCGTCGGTTGGGATCGAACCCTAGCCCTTGTCCTTTGTAGTCCAGTTCACTAACCACTGAGCTATCGCGGCTCCCCACGTAAACAAATAGCAGATGCAAATTTAAAAGAGCATGCCAGAGGCTAATTTGTTTTGTTTTTAAATTTACCAACCAACATTGCAATTATATTTATCGACTTCCGGAATATTACCACAGAGATCGTCACGAAAGTTATGGAGCACTGTTCTGAGACGTTCCGGTTTTTATAGTAAAGAGATTTGAGATGTAAAGGACAAAGTCGGCCCAGAGATACTAATTCTATTTACAAGAAAGGAAGAAGAAACCAGGAACAACGTTAAGTCTCGAGAATTATATATAAGGACTATTGTGTTAATGCCAATGTTTTTGTACAATCAAATGTAGGCTAATGTGGTCAGCACCAAGATAGACCTCTTTTAATCCAAAAATAAATTCCTCTTAGTACCCTTTGAAGAGGAGCCGCGATAGCTCAGTGGTTAGTGAACTAGACTACAAAGGACAAGAGGAAGGGTTCGATCACAATTGACGGCTTCCGGGTTCACCCAGCCTTAAATGGGTACCGGATTTTTTTCTGGGAAAGTAGAGCGGCATGGGCGTAATACCGACCACATTACCCCAAAAATCATGTGCTGAAGGTCTGTAAAAATGTATGGTTACTAACACCATATTCCCTATACGCCACTTGGCGTGCCTGGGGTACTTTACTTTTATCCTTTTAAGACTGGGTGGACACAGAAACCGACCGTGTAGGGAAATCCAACCCCGACCTCTTGTCTTAATAGACCAGTGCTCTAACGACTGCTCTAAGGCGCCATTCTCCAATACTCAAGATCAGGAACAATCACACTTTCTAATGGTGTTTTGACGCCATTCTCCAATACTCAAGATCAGGAACAATCACACTTTCTAATGGTGTTTTGACGCCATTCTCCAATACTCAAGATCAGGAACAATCACACTTTCTAATGGTGTTTTGACGCCATTCTCCAATACTCAAGATCAGGAACAATCACACTTTCTAATGGTGTTTTGACGCCATTCTCCAATACTCAAGATCAGGAACAATCACACTTTCTAATGGTGTTTTGACGCCATTCTCCAATACTCAAGATCAGGAACAATCACACTTTCTAATGGTGTTTTGACGCCATTCTCCAATACTCAAGATCAGGAACAATCACACTTTCTAATGGTGTTTTGACGCCATTCTCCAATACTCAAGATCAGGAACAATCACACATTCTAATGGTGTTTTGACGCCATTCTCCAATACCCAAGATCAGGAACAATCACACTTTCTAATGGTGTTTTGACGCCATTCTCCAATACCCAAGATCAGGAACAATCACACATTCTAATGGTGTTTTGACGCCATTCTCCAATACCCAAGATCAGGAACAATCACACTTTCTAATGGTGTTTTGACGCCATTCTCCAATACCCAAGATCAGAAACAATCACACTTTCTAATGGTGTTTTGACGCCATTCTCCAATACCCAAGATCAGGAACAATCACACATTCTAATGGTGTTTTGACGCCATTCTCCAATACCCAAGATCAGGAACAATCACACTTTCTAATGGTGTTTTGACGCCATTCTCCAATACCCAAGATCAGGAACAATCACACTTTCTAATGGTGTTTTGACGCCATTCTCCAATACCCAAGATCAGGAACAATCACACTTTCTAATGGTGTTTTGACGCCATTCTCCAATACTCAAGATCAGGAACAATCACACTTTCTAATGGTGTTTTGAAATGAATGGAATGCTCGATTACATTTATTATTTGAATATACTAAGGTAAGAGTTCGTAACCGGTCACTGTAAAGAAAAACTTAATCTGACTACTTTCTAACAAAATTTAATCAACTAACTACTCTCTCAAAACGTTTCAACCAACTACTCTCTAACAACGTTTCATTACCTAGTAAATCTCTAAAAATGTTTAATCAATTAACTGTTATCTAAAAATGTTTAATTAATTAACATCTATTTAACAACGTTTCATCAAATAATTACTCTCAAAACAAAGTTTCATCAACGATCTACTCTCTAACAACATATCATCACCTAGTAACTCTCTAACATTTCATCAATTAACTACTCTCTAAACAAAGTTTCATCAACTAATTAATCTCTAACATTTCATCAACCGTCTACTCTCTAACAACGTTTCATATATTATTTACACTCTGACAACATTTCACCAACTAACAACGTTTCATCACCTAGTAACTTTCTACAAATGTTTCATCAACTAACTACTCTCTAACAACGTTTCATCACCTAGTAACTTTCTACAAATATTTCATCAACTAACTACTCTCTAACAACGTTTCATCACCTAGTAACTTTCTACAAATGTTTCATCAACTAACTACTCTCTAACAACGTTTCATCACCTAGTAACTTTCTACAAATATTTCATCAACTAACTACACTCTAAAAACATGTCATCAACTAACTACTCTCTAACAACGTTTCATCACCTAGTAACTTTCTACAAATGTTTCATCAACTAACTACTCTCTAACAACGTTTCATCACCTAGTAACTTTCTACAAATGTTTCATCAACTAACTACTCTCTAACAACGTTTCATCACCTAGTAACTTTCTACAAATATTTCATCAACTAACTACACTCTAAAAACATGTCATCAACTAACTACTCTCTAACAACGTTCACCAACCATCTGCACTCTGGCAACATTTCACAAACTAGCTACTCTCTAACAACATTTCTTCCACTCAGCATGAAGCATCAACAAATTCCACAACTCTATTGTTTCTTACACAGCCTTCTATAGTATTAATATGGCCCGCAGGGTGAAAGTAATCACCCAACTTGTGTAACGTTTTCAGCATTACAAGCTGGGGCGGTTATGGATAGAATGACCTCAGTCGTCTGCAGCTCGCATAACTTAATACATCACAAGATTTGTGTGATTTCAGGAAAACCTTCGCAGCCCGCAGGCCTTAGTAAAGCTATAGATGGCTATGGTATTTGAGTATTCTGCACAGATTGTGATAACCCAGTCGTGCACTCATCACTCCAAGTACAACTACCACTGCTACAATCATTTGATCTTGTTCTGAGCTCCTGCCACCTGAAAGCTCTCACTGAACTGCACGAAGTTTCTACATAAAATTGATCCAATCAACACGTACTAAAAGATAGATATCTCATCATCATCATTGAGTGCCGTCTCCGCATCGAAGGTTGGCTACCATGGATCGCATTCCACTCTGTCTCTTGCTTTGATGGTGCAGATTGTCATAGATTGACTTGTCCATCTTTTGATGTTACTCGTCCATGTTAGTCTTGGTCTGCCTCTGCCTATTTTACTTTGTACTTTCCCTTCCAAGATTACTTTTAGTAGGCTGCTGTGTCCTTTAACATGCCCCAACAATCTCATTTGTCTTGTTAGAATTATGTTCATAAGTTCTCTTTTCATTTTTAGTTGTTTTACCACTTCATCGATTGTAATCTTTTCTTTCCACGCAGTTTTTCCTATTCTTCTATAAATCCACATTTTAAAGGCTTCAATTTTCTGTTTTGTTTTCTTGTCTAATGTCCATGTTTTTGCACCATACAGGAATGTTGAGAAGATATACTATTTTGCTATTCTTAGTTTTAGCCCTGGTGTTATTTGTATGATGTTAGTATATTTTTCATGGCATTAAAATTATATTTACTGCATGAGAATCATGTGCGTCAGTGCTACTATGTACACAAGTAGAAATGTGTTTTTTTTCTTGCAAATTAAGTGTGCCCTAAAAGAGTAACGTGTGCTTAATGACGTATACAAATTTAGGGATAAGTATGTACAGTATATGTACGTGTTAACAGTGATATGTTTGTGTGGTATTAAAAGAGAATTGTTTTCTAAAAGCGATATGTATGCTAAAGGATATGTTAAAATCAATATGTAAGTTAATGGACAAATATGTCCGAATTGTATGTTCAACATCAATATGTGCTAGAACAGAAACAAAATGAGAGGAAACTCAAAGCACATAGTACGTGTTAAGCTGCCTTCTACTCCAGCGAGGATTAAATCAATAAATGTATCCGGGTCTATACTAAAATAAGAGTGCTGAGAGACTGATGCGAAAGTGAAATACTGTCAACGAGCTGTTAACGAAGTCATGAAGAAAATCAAAACGTAATAATTAACTATAAAATTAGGTTGTATTGTATTTCTAGATAATATGAAATAATTGTATTGGAACTAGAACCAAGCTCACACTTATATTGATTGAAGATGTTACTGTTACATCTGAGTTATAACTAGAACCACATAAAAAAAAAGACAAGTAATGCTTTTGTATCTAAACTAATACCAAACATTCACAGATCTTTACTGGAGAAATTCGTGTCTCTGATTTAATATACAAACATGAGAAGTACATATACCGGTACTTTCGAGTTCTTTCAGAAAGGAGTAACTGACGTTGAAAAATAAGCTTGAGAATTATAAATAAGAGTTATGAACCTGCATGGTTCCAACAAGTGATTAACTAAACATAAAATGCTTATTTTATAATGAGAATACACATTCTGAAAACTGCGGTCAAACAGTGAACCACGCAAATGAGTTCACCAAACGTTGGTTTGAAATAAGGCATTATGTAATAAGATGCAATATGCATATAGTTCAGAGTGCAAGAACGCATACATAGGACTCAGTGCGCAATAATATATATATATAGGGTTCAGTGTGCAAGAATTCATACACATGGTTCACTGTACAAGAATTAATACATAGGGTTCAGTGTGCAAGAATTAATCATAGGGTTCAGTGTGCAAGAATTCATACATAGGGTTCAGTGTGCAAGAATTCATACATAAAGTTCATTGTGCAAGAATTCATACATAGGGTTCAGTGTGCAAGAATGCATACATAAGGTTCAGTGTTCAAGAATGCATACATAGCCAGTTACTGTTTTATGCACTGAAGAGTACCCATTTGTACATGGAAGATAAACTGTTAACAAGTTCACGTTACCATCTCTCCTGACTATTCAAAATTAGTGCCTCAAAACGTTGTGAGTTGTATACTCATTGTAGAGTATTTTCATGGACACCTGGAGTTTTTTCTTGGCATGTAGGACGGCTTGGCGTGATACCGACCATAGCACCAATTAAACATAATATGCTGTTAGCTATTGAAGATATGGATACTATCATTGTGTTCCCCTTGCACCTCATGGCAGGAAGACAACTCTGGCTTACTTATTCCCTTCATGTTTTAATTAGAAACATAATTTTACATAAGCTGAAACTTAAAGGAATTTAAACAGTTTACAAATTCAAGACATAATTCTCGCATAATTAGCAAAATAGAATTGTTTAAATGTCAAAGTTGAACAAAACAATGTCAGCAATAGGCAAAATTTGACTCATTGCATCTTATTAAGCTGCGACTTATGAGCTCACATTTCAGTGACTTTGTAATGTGCTGTCAAAACACCTCACATCATTATACGTAGTGTACACCTAGTGTTAGTCGTCGGGTTATCCTCATCGCACATCGAACAATTGTGCGTAAGCGCTCAGATCTCCTCCACAGCGAAAACCAAAATGTGCGAAAAGATTAACTGGTTCACAAGTCAACGTTTGATCTTTTCGTAGTTCTCCTGAATCTAGACAGCATTCCCATTGACTATTGAAGATCCGAGAGTCGCTTCAGCGTTGCAACTTCACGAACAGCATAGTTCTATGTTATCTCGCCTTTCATCTCGAGAGTACACCCGGGTTAGGGATCGTCATGGTGACATACACACACACAATGGATGCGCCCACAACGCCTGATTCACACCAAAGAATGCAGCCGAGCGCACGAAAAATCGTCGCGATGACGCAGGATCCCTGAAGTGGAACCTTCGGTTGACTTGGCAGTACAATCCATATTAAGGAGCTGTTAAGTAATTTGCGCCGAACAAATCCAAGGACGGTTATTGAACAGCTTTCAATGTCATGACGCAAATCCCATATCGATTTACTGCGGGGGAAGGTCGCATTCATAACACTTGATTTACCAAAAAGAACCGTACAACATTCCGTTGACTCTAACACGGCAATGAACACTGAAGAGCCAAAATCAATCAGTCTCCAAAGGCAAATACTGCAGTGGTTGTTGGAACACACACACATTCAATTCAACCATCTTGGAACCAGAAGTCTAAAAGTGTTCATCTTTATATAGTCAATTCGCTGTTAATGTTTTTGAAGACACTGATGTCTCCAACCAGTTTTATTCAACTCTCAAAGTCTGCCACAACTACTTTGATCTTCGGCGAAACTAAAGCCTGTCGATCATTTGATTTTGCCTTTCTACTTATTTCTTACACTGACTTTCCTTTTCCATTCATTCAGAAAGTCAAAGAAATCGTTTTGTAGCCAACCCTGATGATTTGGGCATGCGGGCTCTGAATCCCATCCCAGTGAATGTTTCTTCACAACAGAGACAATATTTTGGCATAACATCTCAATCAAAGTTTCTTCACAACAGAGACAATATTTTGGCATAACATCTCAGTCAATGTTTCTTCACAACAGAAACAATATTTTGGCATAACATCTCAATCAATGTTTCTTCACAACAGAGACAATATTTTGGCATAACATCTCAATCAAAGTTTCTTCACAACAGAGACAATATTTTGGCATAACATCTCAATCAAAGTTTCTTCACAACAGAAACAATATTTTGGCATAACATCTCAATCAAAGTTTCTTCACAACAGAAACAATATTTTGGCATAGCATCTCAGTCAATGTTTCTTCACAACAGAAACAATATTTTGGCATAGCATCTCAGTCAATGTTTCTTCACAACAGAAACAATATTTTGGCATAACATCTCAGTCAATGTTTCTTCACAACAGAAACAATATTTTGGCATAACATCTCAATCAATGTTTCTTCACAACAGAGACAATATTTTGGCATAACATCTCAATCAAAGTTTCTTCACAACAGAGACAATATTTTGGCATAACATCTCAGTCAATGTTTCTTCACAACAGAAACAATATTTTGGCATAACATCTCAATCAAAGTTTCTTCACAACAGAAACAATATTTTGGCATAACATCTCAGTCAATGTTTCTTCACAACAGAAACAATATTTTGGCATAACATCTCAATCAATGTTTCTTCACAACAGAGACAATATTTTGGCATAACATCTCAATCAAAGTTTCTTCACAACAGAGACAATATTTTGGCATAACATCTCAATCAAAGTTTCTTCACAACAGAGACAATATTTTGGCATAGCATCTCAGTCAATGTTTCTTCACAACAGAAACAATATTTTGGCATAACATCTCAGTCAATGTTTCTTCACAACAGAAACAATATTTTGGCATAACATCTCAATCAAAGTTTCTTCACAACAGAGACAATATTTTGGCATAACATCTCAGTCAATGTTTCTTCACAACAGAGACAATATTTTGGCATAACATCTCAGTCAATGTTTCTTCACAACAGAAACAATATTTTGGCATAGCATCTCAGTCAATGTTTCTTCACAACAGAAACAATATTTTGGCATAACATCTCAGTCAATGTTTCTTCACAACAGAAACAATATTTTGGCATAACATCTCAATCAAAGTTTCTTCACAACAGAGACAATATTTTGGCATAACATCTCAGTCAATGTTTCTTCACAACAGAGACAATATTTTGGCATAACATCTCAATCAATGTTTCTTCACAACAGAGACAATATTTTGGCATAACATCTCAATCAAAGTTTCTTCACAACAGAGACAATATTTTGGCATAACATCTCAGTCAATGTTTCTTCACAACAGAAACAATATTTTGGCATAACATCTCAGTCAATGTTTCTTCACAACAGAAACAATATTTTGGCATAACATCTCAGTCAATGTTTCTTCACAACAGAGACAATATTTTGGCATAACATCTCAATCAAAGTTTCTTCACAACAGAGACAATATTTTGGCATAACATCTCAGTCAATGTTTCTTCACAACAGAAACAATATTTTGGCATAACATATCAGTCCAAGTTTCTTCACAACAGAGACAACGTCGCTAAGACATCATGTATCTGTTCCAATTGTTCGTTACGTTAATTACAGTTTTATGATATATAGGATACAATAAGAATCATTAAAATTCTTTTAAAAATTATCCCAATTGGATTTGATTTTTATCCCTAATTGGATTAGAATTTTTCCACCATATTGCCACCCTTCCCCCCCCCCCCACACACACACAAAAGAAACGTTAAATATGCGTGGATGCGTTGTATTGTGGTTTACAGTAAGTTGCAATTTTTTTACATCTTCTAGCCAAACACATTCTACTTTCGCTTGACATTTTTGGACATCGAATTGTTTTCTTTTCTTCCATCCCATTTAGAGTGCGCAAAATTGATAGTTTGCTTTCAGGAGGTGGAGTAAATCTTTATAAGTTGTGGTTCAATAGTCCTGAATCATAGCTGACTGAGTTGCTGAGTTCCGTGAATCCAGATGTAGCTGGAAGTCGTGAACTTTTTGTTTTTAACTACTTCCGCTTTATTTATTCTTTTTGATGACTGTTAGTTTCTTGTTGTACATGTCCATTTGAATTACTGAATTGACTTATCTTAAGTTGCAATTTGTGAAGTAGACAAGCATACCACATCATGATGATTATTACACGAATAAGATTTCAGTATTGTTTTAGTTGAGTTTAGATAACAGATCATCCTCATTGTACAGCAGATAACTCCAAAGTGCTCAAATCCCCACATTAGCACGTTTCCCTGTATGAACACGCAGATAAATAATAATAAATGCATACTATTATGGAGGGGAACTTCCGAGATCAGCGAATCAATTCAGGGGGAGAGGTAAGTTAACAGCACTTGTAAAAAAAAAAATCACAAATAATCAATGAACAGAAAAAAATAAACAAAGACCATTAGATAGACTAAAGCAGGATCGAAACCGTCTTCTTCGACACAGCGCTATGCCACGAGAAACAAACGCTACAGCACACGGCCAACTAAGTTATCTTTTCTAGCGTTTGTTTCTTTTGGCAAGGCGCTGTGTCGTGGGGTACGGATCCTATATTTTTCTTTGTTTTCCTTTTTTGTTGTTTAATATTTTTGATTTTTTCCCATAGTGTTGTAAATATATCTCTCCACATGAAATGATTCCCTGTATGAACAAGCCTGCCACACACTAGCGAAAGCACTGGAGATAGCTTCATTTAGATGCACGAACTAAATAGCACTGGCGATGACGTTCACCCAAACCTAGTTTAGCATATCTTACGATATGTATGGCAGGTGACAGTGGCTTTATTCTTTTCTCCTGATCACAGTCCCGGCAGCCACACAGGTGTTAGTATTGTCTTATGACATGAATAGATTTGGGCTAAATCTGTTCAGGAGCTATTAGAAACAAACATAACAACCACAATGCAATGGTGTCGTCACAGAAGCCTAAAGAGCTTCATACCAATGGTAATTTGGCTGAGGACAGTCATGACAGATATGCAGAGTATGGATTCATGATCATCACCATCATGTGCCATACCGGTTGGCGTAGGCGATCATGTCCCTCCACAATCTTCTATCTACAGTACATATTATCAGTTTTGTTGTTGACTGTTTTCCATGCCATGACACCAAGATATCCAGTATTTTCTTTCTTTATCGTCCGCGATCTCTCTTTCCTTTTATTTTGCCAGTTGTAACCAAGTATTCCAACTTTCCTCTTCTCATGATGTGCCCGAAAAATGTTGAGTGTTTCCTTCGGATGTTCTTATGAACTCCCTTTTTGAGTTGGCCTTATCTGAGAAATTCTTTATTGGTCTTTTCAGCTGTCCAGGGAACTTTCAAAATTATTCTGAGAAGTCCCATCTCTGTGGCCTCCAATCGTCTTTTCATTTGTTTGTCTACTGTCCATGATTCGCTTCCATAGATCAGAACTGGTTCTATATAGCATAGATGAACTCTCTTCCCTCACTTCTATCGATATAGATTTGTTGCATAAGATATTTTTCTATGGATTAGACTTGTCACACTCTGGCAGTGACAGCAACGAACTAGGTAAAGTGGAGAGTAACTTTATCTGTTCGTGGACAAGGAAGAAGAGGGCGTAGAAGACGGAGAAGAAGAAAAATAGAATAAGGGACAAAATATAAAAAAAAAACAAGAAAAGGAAGAATAGAAAAAATGTGATTCGAAAAAATTGGAATAGGAAAAAGAGGAAAGTTAAGTTGAAGAATGTATGCGGAAAATACGAAAAAGAAAAAAGAACGGGGAGGAAGGACGAAGAGAAGACGAAGAAGTAGTAGGATAAGGAAAAAGAGAACACGAAAGAGCATAAAAAGAGAAGAAAGAAAAAAAACCCTGAAGATTATCTGCATAGACGACGTGTTGTGGTAGGGTGCTCGTTCAATATCCCACAGATTGTGAATTCATTCTATGATGAACAAGTGTCCATTGACACATCTGTAAAATGAGCACCCGACAAATATTGTTTATGGAAAAACACAACAGCGAGGTCTAACGTCTCCATCAAGTAAAAAAAAAAATCGTATTCACAGACATAAAAGTAAAGTACCCCCGTCACGCCAAGTGGCGTATAGGTGATATCATGTTAGTGGCCATATATTTTACAGACCTTCGGCAAATGACTTTTGGGGTAATGTGGTCGGTATTACACCCGTGCCGCTTTACTTTCCCAGGAAAAAAAATCCGGTACCCATTAAAGGCTGGGTGAACCCTAAAGCCGTCGATAGGGATCGAACCCTACCTCTTGTTCTTTGTAGTCCAGTTCACTAACCACTGAGCTATCGCGGCTCCCAATTCACAGACATATGCTTTTATAATTGATTACTTTTGGTAATTACTGTTCCTTCTTTTTTCTCCTGTTCTCAAGTAAGATTTTGAGAAGCTCATCATTGAAGATCTTGTAAAAGCCGACTAAAGAAGATTATCAAAGGCCTGATATCTTTATCATGTTAGACAAATTGGCTCCAAACATCGAATATATGCCGGGTCGAAAGGCCCTGCTGTAGAGTGTTACATAAGGTTCAGCTAATATTTTTATGATCGTGCAAATAATAAGAATTGAGTTTCAAAAAGGTCATTATGTTATATTCTTTAATAAAATAAAAGATAATATACGAGCAATATTTTATTGAAGAATAACACGATGAGAACAATGGAGACAATAATAAAGGGAACTCATGAATCAAGAATTTCCCAACTGACAAACAACAAAAGTGCTGTCGAAAAGATGATTAGCTTTAATATCCTAAATTAGAATTCATAATTCAGTGATACATCGAGGGCAAAGAAGAGCTGCAGCAATTCGTTTTAGGAATTCTGGCATTCCAAGAACATATTGTTAATGGCAAGAACGGAAATCCATTAAATTGGGAGGGTTATGGAGAACGAGAGTTCTCAAAGGAGCAATATAACACCTTATACCAACACAGAGGGATCACGTCTTATTGCTGAGGTGTCGCGTGTGAAGGGTGTAATATTAGGAGGAAATTGTGCACGGATTTATATGAGAGTTTGTCACTGGCTGGCACGGAATATAGAAAATGAGATGGTTAGATAAGACCATATATGGTGGTACGTTCAGGGTGTAAAATCTAACACTCACAACAAGTTTCATTCTTCTTTTGTGTTTGCTACACAGTTGCTTCCCTTCATTGACTACTCTTAGCATGGCGTTAAGTGGGCGTAGTTGCGATGTGTCGTGGTTTAGAGTATGATGGGACTTTAGCATGGCGTTAAGTGGGCGTAGTTGAGATGTGTCGTGGTTTAGAGCATGCTGGGACTTTAGCATGGCGTTAAGTGGGCGTAGTTGAGATGTGTCGTGGTTTAGAGCATGATGGGACTTTAGCATGGCGTTAAGTGGGCGTAGTTGTCATGTGTTGTGGTTTAGAGCATGATGGGACTTTAGCATGGCGTTAAGTGGGCGTAGTTGAGATGTGTCGTGGTTTAGAGCATGCTGGGACTTTAGCATGGCGTTAAGTGGGCGTAGTTGAGATGTGTCGTGGTTTAGAGCATGATGGGACTTTAGCATGGCGTTAAGTGGGCGTAGTTGTCATGTGTCGTGGTTTAGAGCATGCTGAGACTTTAGCATGGCGTTAAGTGGGCGTAGTTGCGATCTGTCGTGGTTTAGAGCATGCTGGAACTTTAGCATGGCGTTAAGTGGGCGTAGTTGTCATGTGTTGTGGTTTAGAGCATGATGGGACTTTAGCATGGCGTTAAGTGGGCGTAGTTGCGATGTGTCGTGGTTTAGAGCATGCTGGGACTTTAGCATGGCGTTAAGTGGGCGTAGTTGCGATGTGTCGTGGTTTAGAGCATGCTGGGACTTTAGCATGGCGTTAAGTGGGCGTAGTTGCGATGTGTCGTGGTTTAGAGCATGCTGGGACTTTAGCATGGCGTTAAGTGGGCGTAGTTGCGATGTGTCGTGGTTTAAAGCATGCTGAGACTTTAGCATGGCGTTATGTTGGCGTAGTTTAGATAAGTCGTGGTTTAGAGCACGCTGGGACTTTAGCATGGCGTTAAGTGGGCGTAGTTGCGATGTGTCGTGGTATAGAGCATGCTGGGACTTTATCATGGCGTTAAGTGGGCGTAGTTGTCATGTGTCGTGGTTTAGAGCATGCTGGGACTTTAGCATGGCGTTAAGTGGGCGTAGTTGCGATGTGTCGTGGTTTAGAGCATGCTGGGACTTCTGCACCTTACAATCTAATAAATCGACTTCAGTAATATCATTTTTTGTTACTGCGTTTGTTTTTATTCTTCGCTTCTCATTCGTTTTGTTTGACTGATTTCAGGGGATTGACTGTTATAGTTATTGACGTAATGCCACGAGTTGTTGCGGGCAGGATGCCCTTTTACACATTGATGTGGCGGGTCATAATGACTTTCTTGACATTCTCGGCTTTAACTGGAGAAGCTTGAGTTCGTCTAGTTCAAGACTATGCCTGAGGTCGTCTAGGTCCAGACTATGCTCGAGGTCGTATAGTTCCAGACTATGCCTGAGGTCGTCTAGTTCCAGACTATGCTCGGGAAACTACTAGTCCAGCCCAGAGGTACTGCAATACTGGGTCTTCTATATCAGTAACAGCCACCACTACAGGGAACACGGCGATCCTAGCTCCTGCTAGCCGCTTGTTTTGATGCAGTCTTTTACCGGGAGGTCGGGGGGACCACGAGGAGGTAGCACTGCTGGGTCTTGGATGGTGCGACGACCCTGCTATAACGGCAGCAGGTCGCAGGCGCTTATGCACCTCGTGGTTTAAAGGGATACAGAGGGAAGGTAGTATCCTAATCAGCTCAGGTTCACTGATTCTGACTCAAACAATGAGATTAAAACCTCGCGCGCTTTCGATTCATTCACTGGCCGCCGTAACGGGTCCACAAGAGACTTGATCTAGGGTCACAGATTAACTCAAAGATGATATTCTATTTGTCGTGTCCATTTTTTCATTTCAATAACAGGAGAAGAATTAAAAAGCCAAACTCAGTATTTATTTAATGGACACCTTTATAGAATTCCCAAATATAAATAAGTGGAGGAGAAAACCGTAGAAGAAAGGTCAACAAAAGGAGCTGAAACACACAATAGAGGAAACAACAATAATAGGTGGAAGCTTAAAGGGTTACTATTAAAGTAAAAGAAAACTGAGGTTTTGTTTAGGAGTTACTAATAGTATTTGATGAGGTGATTTTTCTGTCATTGAAACAGAAAGTAGGCAGTGGTAGGCTAGTGTTTAGTGACTTCGTTTATTGTTGATTGGATGTAGGGTTCATTTCACATACTGGTCATTCATCGTGTGTGTTCTGTCTGCCTGCCTGTCTGTCTATCTGTCAATCTACCTCTCTGTCTGTCTGTCTATCTGTCAATCTGCCTCTCTGTCTGTCTATCTGTCAATCTGCCTCTCTGTCTGTCTGTCTATCTGTCAATCTGCCTCTCTGTCTTTCTGTCTATCTGTCAATCTGCCTCTCTGTCTGTCTGTCTATCTGTCAATCTGCCTCTCTGTCTGTCTGTCTATCTGTCAATCTGCCTCTCTGTCTGTCTGTCTATCTGTCAATCTGCCTCTCTGTCTGTCTGTCTATCTGTCAATCTGCCTCTCTGTCTGTCTGTCTATTGACCTATCGAGCCGTGGTCTATAGACCCAGATACTCATTCTCTTTTTCTAAATTTTCTTTCTAGCAGTCTCAATCCTTGGGAAAAAAACATTTATCAAGGCCCGCCAATTGTTTATATTCTGTGCAAGCATCTTAATCTCATCGATGGAGTCGATTCCTGCCGCTTTAGCCGCTCTGATCAATGTTCTTCTCAGTCAGTGTCTCTCTTGGTCGGCCTCTTTTCCTCCTACCTGTTGTTTCCTACATGAGAGCTTGCTTTGTTATTCGATTATTATTTCTTTTGATCAAATGTCCATCGTCTTTTCTTGATTACTGGTGGTACCAATGGTTGATTGACTATTTCCCTGATTCCCTCATTTGTTTTGAATTCGTTCCACGCTATACCAAGTATTTTCCTTAAACATTTATTTTCTAATGGATTCAACTTTGTTTCTAAGTCTCTTGTGGTTTTCCAGCTCTCGCATCCATATGTAAGGGTTGACAGTACGTTTGATTTGAATAGTCGTGTGTTTTCGCCCAGAACTAAATGAATACAAAACGTTTTTGACTGAAAAGAAATTCTTTATTGACCTAGAGCTGACATTATCAACAAATTACCGATGGTAAAAACAAATATAACTCAACCACCGCATTTCTTAAAATGAGTATGTACAATTTGTGTTGTTTAGGGTAGTGAAATTAAATAGAAAATTGTTTCAGTAGAAATGGAATCTATAATTTTAATAGACATTAAAAAAAATAAACATAACTTGCGTAGATAGAGATGTGAAAAGGGAATCAGTGGTAACAACAGAATAAAAAAATGTATATGTCTTTATGGCATTTATTACCATTGCTGGTGCTTGTCGAAAAGGGGGAGGGGGGAGAGAGAAGGGGGTGCTCACGATAAAACCAAAGGGATAAAGGCCGCTTGGTCAAAGCAGTCATTACGACGTGTGAAACTCAGGATTTTTATTTCACCTCTCCCCCACCCCCGATAAAAAACAAATCCTTTCTGTGGTTTTAGCGGCACGGACACGCGCACGTCAACGGAACAACGGTATAAAGTTATGTGATGTCCAGCCGGGAGTTAACTACAGACTTCAGATCGTGGAACCTTCAGCGCAAATGTCGATACTACATTCCTTACCCTGTCCAAGCGTGGTCTCTGATCCCACTTTATTTTCGGTGGATGCATGAACCGCATGAGCAGTCTGCAAAATCCGGTGATTTCAAGAGCAGAAATTGAACATCGTTGCGACTGGTCGATGGGTGCGTATATTGCACACTTGCACTTTCACAACATTTGTTCTATACATGTTGTCAAAAATGACGTCTTATCTCGGCCTTTTTTGGACACGTTCAATGAAGAGAAAAGAAAAGAGGGACAAGAGATTGTGAAAAGACATGATTATTTCGCACTTAGAACTGGATGGCGAAGCCTTTGAAAAGGTGTAATGGCTAGTAGATTCGAATATACGTGATATAGATCTTCGTTTTGAGAGAGAAAGAGAGAGATGGGGAGTGAGGGAGGGAGAAAAGAGGGAAAGGTGATTGTGAAGAGTGACAGAGTGGAAGAAAAAGTGAAAGCCAAGGTGAGATTGTTCTAGAAAAAGAGAGAGAAGTGAAGAGATAACAAAGTGAGGGAGAGAGAACAGTGAAATAGGGATAAATAAAGCAAGAGGAAGCAAGACAAACATATTTAGAAAGAGAGAGAGAGAGAGAGAGAAAGAGAGATGGAGGGAGAGAGTGAGCTGTGCCATAAGAATATTAAATTTATAAATTTACATTTCAGCTACTAATTAACTTTCACAAAATATCGCACCGAATCTTCAAAAACTAACCATCACAATACATGAATGTTCTGTTAACTGTATTAGACCATCACAAAGTGCGTGAACCTCGTCAAAGCTTTCACACAAGAACGTGTTGGTTGAAGCCTCAAAAATCTTCTTCCTGTTTTGTTGAAGAAGCACCAGATATTCACCGAGAGTGACTTGAGATCTTCTCGCACCATCACGTTTCCCTGTAAAAGATAGTCTGTGAGACTTGAGTGATGTTTTGAATCGTTTCCAGTATGGAGTAACACAAACCAATCTGATATTTTCATTGTCAAGAGGAATGATATGTCGGTTACATTATTATCTCAAATACTGGTGTTGTTTCAGCGAAACAAATGTTCAATTTACCATGTTTCCCACCAATATATAATTTTGTTTGTCCAAGTTGAACATTACGTGAGTTTATTATCTTTCCATCATAAAAGGAAGATGGGATAGGTGATCTGTGGGTAAGGACTTAAAGTTGATCATGACCTCACTTCACCTTTCAGAGGCGTTGGAAATCGTTTGCGTCAAAATAGACTGGCTAACGAGGTGAAATTGGCCATACTCTCCGTTGTGATGAAGTCTGTTATGTCCTCTGGAACTGAACTTCAATGTGTCTCAAATACTACAAAATATCTCTATTTTCATCTATGTTCATTTATGTTCATATATGTTCATATACATTCATCTATGTTCATTTACGTTCATCTATGTTCATTTACGTTCATCTATGTTCATTTACGTTCATCTATGCTCATTTACGTTCATCAATGTTCATTTACGTTCATCAATGTTCATCTATGTTCATTTATGTTCATCTATGTTCATTTACGTTCATCTATGTTCATTTACGCTCATCTATGTTCATCTATGTTCATCTATGTTCATTTATGTTCATCTATGTTCATTTATGTTCATCTATGTTCATTTACGTTCATCTATGTTCATCTATGTTCATTTATGTTCATCTATGTTCATCTATGTTCATCTATGTTCATCTACGTTCATCTATGTTCATTTATGTTCATTTATGTTCATCTATGTTCATCTACGTTCATCTATGTTCATCTATGTTCATCTATGTTCATCTACGTTCATCTATGTTCATCTATGTTCATCTATGTTCATCTATGTTCATCTACGTTCATCTATGTTCATCTATGTTCATCTACGTTCATCTATGTTCATATATGTTCATCTATGTTCATTTACATTCATCTATGTTCATCTATGTTCATCTATGTTCATTTATGTTCATCTACGTTCATCTATGTTCATCTATGTTCATCTATGTTCATCTACTTTCATCTATGTTCATCTATGTTCATTTACGTTCATCTATGTTCATCTATGTTCATCTATGTTCATCTATGTTCATCTACGTTCATCTATGTTCATCTATGTTCATCTATGTTCATCTACGTTCATCTATGTTCATCTATGTTCATCTATGTTCATCTATGTTCATTTATGTTCATCTATGTTCATCTACGTTCATCTATGTTCATCTATGTTCATCTATGTTCATCTACGTTCATCTATGTTCATCTATGTTCATCTATGTTCATCTATGTTCATTTATGTTCATCTATGTTTAACTATGTTAATCTATGTTCATTTATGTTCATCTATTTTCATTTACGCTCATCTATGTTCATCTATGTTCATCAATGTTCATTTATGTTCATATATGTTCATATACATTCATCTATGTTCATTTACGTTCATCTATGTTCATTTACGTTCATTTATGTTCATTTACGTTCATCTATGCTCATTTACGTTCATCAATGTTCATTTACGTTCATCAATGTTCATCTATGTTCATTTATGTTCATCTATGTTCATTTACGTTCATCTATGTTCATTTACGCTCATCTATGTTCATCTATGTTCATCTATGTTCATTTATGTTCATCTATGTTCATTTATGTTCATCTATGTTCATTTACGTTCATCTATGTTCATCTATGTTCATTTATGTTCATCTATGTTCATCTATGTTCATCTATGTTCATCTACGTTCATCTATGTTCATTTATGTTCATTTATGTTCATCTATGTTCATCTACGTTCATCTATGTTCATCTATGTTCATCTATGTTCATCTACGTTCATCTATGTTCATTTATGTTCATCTATGTTCATCTATGTTCATCTATGTTCATCTACGTTCATCTATGTTCATCTATGTTCATCTATGTTCATCTACGTTCATCTATGTTCATCTATGTTCATCTATGTTCATTTACATTCATCTATGTTCATCTATGTTCATCTATGTTCATTTATGTTCATCTACGTTCATCTATGTTCATCTATGTTCATCTATGTTCATCTACTTTCATCTATGTTCATCTATGTTCATTTACGTTCATCTATGTTCATCTATGTTCATCTATGTTCATCTACGTTCATCTATGTTCATCTATGTTCATCTATGTTCATCTACGTTCATCTATGTTCATCTATGTTCATCTATGTTCATCTATGTTCATCTATGTTCATTTATGTTCATCTATGTTCATCTATGTTCATCTATGTTCATCTATGTTCATCTATGTTCATCTATGTTCATCTATGTTCATCTATGTTCATCTATGTTCATCTATGTTCATTTATGTTCATCTATGTTCATTTACGCTCATCTATGTTTCTATGTTCATATGTTCATTTATGTTCATCTATGTTCATTTATCTATGTTCATCTATGTTCATTAATGTTCATTTATGTTCATCTATGTTCATCTATGTTCATCAATGTTCATTTATGTTCATCTTTGTTCATCTATGTTCATTTATGTTCATCTATATTCATTTACGCTCATCTATGTTCATCTATGTTCTTTTATGTTCATCTATGTTCATCTATGTTCATTTACGTTCATCTATGTTCATCTATGTTCATCTATGTTCATTTATGTTCATCTATGTTCATCTATGTTCATCTATGTTCATTTATGTTCATCTATGTTCATTTACGTTCATCTATGTTCATCTATGTTCATCTATGTTCATTTACGTTCATCTATGTTCATCTATGTTCATCTATGTTCATTTATGTTCATCTATGTTGATCTATGTTCATCTATGTTCATTTACGTTCATCTATGTTCATCTATGTTCATTTATGTTCATTTACGTTCATCTATGTTCATCTATTTTCATCTATGTTCATTTACGTTCATCTATGTTCATCTATGTTCATCTATGTTCATTTACGTTCATCTATGTTCATCTATGTTCATCTATGTTCATTTACGTTCATCTATGTTCATCTATGTTCATCTATGTTCATTTATGTTCATCTATGTTCATTTACGTTCATCTATGTTCATCTATGTTCATCTATGTTCATTTACGTTCATCTATGTTCATCTATGTTCATCTATGTTCATTTATGTTCATCTATGTTGATCTATGTTCATCTATGTTCATTTACGTTCATCTATGTTCATCTATGTTCATTTATGTTCATTTACGTTCATCTATGTTCATCTATGTTCATCTATGTTCATTTACGTTCATCTATGTTCATCTATGTTCATTTATGTTCATCTACTATGTTCATCTATGTTCATTTACGCTCATCTATGTTCATCTATGTTCATCTATGTTCATCTAAGTTCATCTATGTTCATTTATGTTCATCTATGTTCATCTATGTTCATCTATGTTCATCTACGTTCATTTATGTTCATCTATGTTCATCTACGTTCATCTACGTTCATCTATGTTCATCTATGTTCATCTACGTTCATCTACGTTCATCTATGTTCATCTATGTTCATCTATGTTCATTTACGTTCATCTATGTTCATCTATGTTCATCTATGTTCATTTATGTTCATCTACGTTCATCTATGTTCATCTATGTTCATCTATGTTCATCTACGTTCATCTATGTTCATCTATGTTCATTTACGTTCATCTATGTTCATCTATGTTCATCTATGTTCATCTATGTTCATCTACGTTCATCTATGTTCATCTCTGTTCATCTATGTTCATCTACGTTCATCTATGTTCATCTATGTTCATTTATGTTCATCTATGTTGATCTATGTTCATCTATGTTCATCTATGTTCATCTACGTTCATCTATGTTCATCTATGTTCATCAATGTCCATCTATGTCCATCTATGTTCATCTTTGATTTTCACTGTTCATCTATATTCATCTGTGTTCATCTATGTCCATCTGTGTTCATCAAATTGTTGCTAATGTTCAGCACTACCCATTCTATTTTATTTGTGATTTAGTGTTAGGAAACATATGGCTTAACCTCGCATTGTTTCTTTTAGTAGAAACCATTTTAATTTACGACGCTAAGCTCGTAAATTACCATATATAATAAGTATATAGAGATAACTCGGAGATATACAGCACATAGATCATTCATAAATATGACGTATAGTATAAGCTGAATGGGAAGCATCTACATGATCAGCAAGAGATAAAATGTACAACGATTAACCAAAGATATATCTTATAACGATTAGTTTGAAATGTGGTGCACTGTGACAAGTTAGAGGTGCAACAAATAAAGGTGTTATTTACAAATAAATTGTAGAAATTCTTCTGTGAAAATAATATTGTCCAATACAAATGACAGTGTTGACGCGAAATATAAACTATAGCTGACATTTTGATTGCATTTATTTTCTATAAGGCAGAATGCATGTAAAGAAATAGCTCTTCAATAGAATACATTTCTTTGAGGCACATGGAGTCATGAGTCGTGTATAATGCAACAATTATAAGAATAATCAATCTATTTACATTCTATTTATAAAGTGTTGACAACCTAAGCTTTTTTCTGTTTAGACGAGTCAGAAAGTTTGTAATTTTCTAGATTAAATACTCAACTATATCATATTATGTGTAGTAAAAATATATTCAACACTTGCACCTAATGATAGTAGCCAAATCAGAAAATAAGCAATTTATGAAGATTTTGAGCTTCGAAAAAATATGCTGGTGATAACCCATTTCAGAGGTACGATAAGATGTTTTGTGATGCAGGGTAATGACGGTCGCATATTCAGTGCAGTCGTCACGTAATGTACTGGTTAGAATTTTCATTTCAAACAATTCCTCCAGAAAGATAAAAAGTAATTCTCTAGCTCTTACCGGAAATCAGACTTGGTATAAGAGATGGAAGAGTTGAATAAAAAGGAGGGGTAACAATCAGTGTACCATTATGAGTTGGAAGAGTTGTACAGAAAGGACAGGTAACAGTCAGTGTAATATTATGAGATGGGAGAGGTACATAGAAAGGAGGGGTAACAGTCAGTGTACCATTATGAGTTGGAAGAGTTGTACAGAAAGGACAGGTAACAGTCAGTGTAATATTATGAGATGGGAGAGGTACATAGAAAGGAGGGGTAACAGTCAGTGTACCATTATGAGTTGGAAGAGTTGTACAGAAAGGACAGGTAACAGTCAGTGTAATATTATGAGATGGGAGAGGTACATAGAAAGGAGGAGTAACAGTCAGTGTACCATCATGAGATGGAAGAGGTACATAGAAAGGAGGGGTAACAGTCAGTATACCATCTTGTGATGGAAGAGGTACATAGAAAGGAGGGGTAACAGTGTACCATCATGAGATGGAAGAGGTACATAGAAAGGAGGAGTAACAGTCAGTGTACCATCATGAGATGGAAGAGGTACATAGAAAGGAGGGGTAACAGTCAGTATACCATCATGAGATGGAAGATGTACATAGAAAGGAGGGGTAGCAGTCAGTATACCATCATGAGATGGAAGAGGTACATAGAAAAAAGGGGTAACAGTCAGTATACCATCTTGTGATGGAAGAGGTACATAGAAAGGAGGGGTAACAGTGTACCATCATGAGATGGAAGAGGTACATAGAAAGGAGGAGTAACAGTCAGTGTACCATCATGAGATGGAAGAGGTACATAGAAAAGAGGGGTAACAGTCAGTGTATCATCATGAGATGGAAGAGATACATAGAAAGGAGGGGTAACAGTCAGTGTATCATCACGAGATGGAAGAGGTACATAGAAAGGATGGGTAACAGTCAGTGTACTATCAAAACAAGACTTATATGATGTTGATGATTTACTGTAGTCAGACCTTGACGATGTCAGCAACAGCACTGTAATACGTACCTTTATTTTACGTTTCTGTAAAAGGCTGGAAGCAGACTGATGTCTATCTATTGTAACAACTGCTAATCACTGGTTTTTGTTTTTTTCCCCAACAGCTTGACTATCATGTCTAATTCTGACAGTTTTAGAATGACACCTTCGTAATGGCTATAAATCTCGACCTCGAGAGACACTAAGAAGAATACTGACAAGATAGACAAAGATAGCGAGCACTGATTCCCTTACTGTAATTGTGAAGTCGGTCCAGAATAAGGAATTACAATGAGGTACACTGCGAGTCCTGTGTTGGTTCTGACAACAGATGTCAGTTGTAAGAAGTAGAATAAAACAGACATTAATTATTTGATTTTAAAAAAGTCTGCATTTTAAGATCAGATAAATATTGAACTTGCAGTAAATAGACTACCTGGCAAAGTTATACGTTACTTCAAGACATCACTGGCCATGATAGCCAGAGAACAAAAGTATGGTCCACAGAAGCAACCTTTCACGGCGAAGACTTCAAGAACATTGGAAGCTGTATAGATTGGGGCTATATAGAATTGGAAAGGGGGGGGGTAGCAGTCAGTGTACCATCATGAGATGGAAGAGCTGTATATAAATGAGGGGTAAACTTCCTTCCGTTTGTTATTGAGTGAGCTAATGGAAGCATGGGGGCAGGTAACTTAGTTGTTACCCGCTTCTAAATAACAATAGCAGTAACAGATGATAGCGACCAGCAGTAATTAGGACATAAATTTAAGTCTGGAAAATTTCCAGCCAGAATAACAAGTTAAGGGATAATAGAAGTTCACATAGGGGGTAACGGATATACAGAAAGTGGGAAGGAGGTAATGTCCAGAATTACTGGACGACACGATGATGAGTTTAGGTCCATGGAAATTTTCAACTTTTAGGCACTGCATGACAATAGCATGCATTGACCTCATGACTTTGGCCCGCCTGATAAATAAGTTGTCATCCAACTACCAGGATAGGTCAACGTCATGAGGTAACCATTATTTAAATAGGGCATAGAAAGTCACGAAAACAAAGCATTATTTATCAAGTCGTAGATAGTTGAGACACATGTCAGATTTTGAGTCACAGAATGGTGAGGAGTGACCAACTCAAGTGATCAGAAGAGCGCAAATTGTCACTTTGCGACAGTTTGATTGACTGCTGATTTGTAGGCGAAGAGTTGTGGTTGGAGTATTTAAACTTCAACACTATAGGTTTGGGGGCCTCTGTAGCCTAGTTGAGAAAACCACCCGACTTGTCTACCGACGTTCGGACAACCCGTGTTCGATTCTCGCTGGGAGCAGTGTGAATTCTACTCGTAAAAAAAAAAGTAAAGTACCCCCGTCACGCCAAATGGCGTATAGGGAATATGGTGTTAGTGACCCTACATTTTACAGACCTTCAGCACTTGATTTTTGGGGTAATGTGGTCGGTATTACGCCCGTGCTGATTTACTTTCCCAGAAAAAAATCCGGTACCCATTTAAGGTTGGGTGAACCCGGAAGCCGTCGGTTGAGATAGAACCCTACCCCTTGTCCTTTTGTAGTCCAGTTCACTAACCACTGAGCTATCGCGACTCCCTGAATTGTACTCGTGGTTGGAAAAAAGAAATATCCTCATGGTCGACCCAGCCGTTGGCAGAAGTGGGTACCAGGGTATTACCCTGGGAAGGTGAGCAATGTTGCTTCGCATATGAGTTTCGATACTTGAGGCGACACTATACAGAAATATCCGAAGATTTCTGGATAGGCGGCCGAGCACATATGGGTGGAAACTCGCGTGCTAAGACGCCGGTTCAAGTCTCGTACTTTACCTTTACTTGACAATAGGTTTAAGACAGTTACAGTTCGAGAGAGAGAAGTCAAAATGTAGACTAAGTAAGCTTAGTCCGGCTCTGGCCGAACTCCCGAAGGTAGTTAGAAAGAAGTTATAGAATTAGACCGTTAGGAAATTAGACATACAGTTAGAAAAATTAAGATTAGAAAGTTGAGCCACTTAGTTAGGAAGTTAAGAATCTTCAAGTTATAGTTTCAAGTCAGTTAAGAAGTTATTATGTAAGTTGATAGAGAGTAGTGAGTATAGCAATGAAAATATGAACTTTAGTGTTGTGGAAGTGCTGAAGAGTAATTCAAGTTGTTTCACATTCTTCATGAACGTAAGAATAATGTTGTATGCAAGATATGCACTTGGAACTGATCATATCCATCGGCGATTTGCCTCAGAGAAGTCCCGAATTAATTGACATTAATTTAAGATATGTGCATCCACTACAGAACGATCATAGGCCAAGATTAATAATAGAAATTAATAAACTGATTATGATTATATAATGAGATAAAAAGAGTCTGTCATGATTTACCTGTTGTGATCAACTATAAATGTGATGTACTTGCAAGACAGTACAAGGTAATATAAAGAATAAATAACATCACAGTTCTATAACACCGTTATCTTCAAAAACTGTCTTCAAAATATATTTCCTAAGTGAAAGTGCAACTGTCAAAAAGTATCTTCATATAAAGAAAGTAATTGTCAAAAAGTAATTTTCAAAAACTTCCCCCAAATTGATCACATTATTAAAAATACTGTTGTCAAAAATAAACTGTCAAAAGCTATCTCCATATTAATAAAAAGTAACTACCAAAACTAACATCATAAACTATCACCATCTCAAAAATGTTGTCAAAAACAAACTGTCTAAAACTAACTTCAGAAATTATCTCGACATTAATTAAATAACAACTGCCAAAAACAAACTTTGAAACCTATCTTCTTCTACTTGTAACTTGTGAAAACAAACTATCCAAACCAAACTATACAAAACAAACTATCCAAAACAAACTATCCAAAAGAAACTTCTAGCATTGTGTCAAATTAAAAAAAAAGTATTTGGGCTAAATTGATCTCCACAACTGACCATCTCAGACAGAAGTCATAGAGCACAGTGAAGAAAAGATGAACAGTGCAGGATATGGGCTATCCTGCTATGAAATGGACACAGAAAGCTGAAGTTTTGTTGTGTTTCCCTACATGAACAAAATGTATCAAGTCGGGTCGGCAACAAACTGCATTGTCTGTTCTGAACCAAAGATAGAAGAAGAAAGAAAGAGGAGAAAAACAAGATGAAGAGACAAGAAGAAGGTGATGATTATGATGAAGAAAGAAGATGTAGAAAAATGAGAACATGAGAAGATTGACGAAAGGGAAGAAAAGAAATAAGGAGAATAAGAAACGAAAGCGTAGTAGAAAGAAGAAAAATTAAAGAAGGAAATACATAATGTTTTATTTGCAGTGAATCATTCGGATCATCTCCTTTTCGGACAACTATAAATGTGAACGGAAAAGAAAAAGTCACAGAAAAATGCGAAACACAATAGAAGCCACACATCGATACTATAAACATTAGCAGCGCTGCATTCAAGCCTTACACCATTTCTAACCAAACAACAAAAAACAGAAATATAATAAAGCAATTGAGACAAACGATGAAACCCAATTCCTTTACAATTTATGGCTGTCATCTAATTAAACACAGCAGATAATGTCGATTTTTTAGACGAGAAGGCTGACAATTGAAACCACTGTAATGTAATAAAGAGAATATTTGAGATTAGTTGTAATGCAATACAGAGGATAATTTTGTTATAAAGGAAAACAAAGAACACTTAAAGACAGAATGTGGGAATAAGGTTACAGTTTCGAAAAAGACTCCGACTTTTTTCATGATTGATTCAATCCCTACAATTCTGAGAACAAGAGTCAATGTCAACAACATATTTACTATAGTCTTCTTCTTCATGTTCATCTACATTTGCTTGTACGTATCCACAGTGTCATTCCGATAAAAGTGATATTCAGCTGAAAGTTCTCCAAATGTTTGTCAACAGAAATGAGCTGTCTGTGGAAGGAGACCACATGCTGGCATATATTTATTACATGCTTGACTTTTCCGCTGAGCAGGTCTGCAACAAAGCCATCTTGGGACCGGTACAATAAATAAATACACATGTTTCGACAGTCTGGTGTCTTTGGTACAGATGCTCTCTTAGTATGTTGTGTCCTTTCTTTCTTCTTCATCTGCTTCTTCTTCATATTTTTTTAAAGCACATATAAAACAGGGAGCCGGGATAGCTCAGTGGTTACTGAACTGGATTACTATGTACAAGAGGTCGGGTTCGATTCTGATTGACGGCTTCCAAGTTCACCCAGCCTTAATTGGTACCGAATTTTTTTACGGGAAAGTAAAGCGGCACGGACGTAATACTGACCACATTACCCTAAAAATCATGTTCAGAATGTCTGTGAAAATTATGGTCACTAACACCATATTCCCTATACGCCAGTTGGCTTAACGGGGGTCTTTACTTTAAAAAAAAAATATTTTTACATATAAAATACAAGTCTTGAACAAATATATTTAAACTCTTCTCGTTCTGTGCCAGTCTCTTTTAAAAAAGACAATTTGAATCGAACGTTTACATTGAGTAGTTCACAAATCTAAGTCAGACAATGCAGGTCAAACAGGCAAAATAATCAGGAAGGGAACGAGTTAAGATAATTTCATCTTCTCTATTTCTACATGTCTCCACTCCTCTTCCTGATGTCTTCTGTACCCTTCCTCTTTATCTCGTTTTCTCTGTATTACCACACAAAAAAGGGGCGTCGTGTAATACTTTAAACCAGTGATTCCCAAAATGTTGACACCCACAGCTCACTTTCTCTGCTGATCGTATATCGACGGTGTCCTTATGATTGTTACAATCGTGTAAGTTGGTAAAACTATTTCCCTGAGAGCATATATCAAATAATAAATGACGACAAAAGTGACACTATCCAGTAGGAACTCGTTTATGTACTAAAGAACGCTGGGCTTATGTGGATGTTATTTTATGATGATTACTAACCACGAGAAGGCACAGGATGATTTATAATAAGGTGAACCATATTTCCAAAACTCTAATCTGGGACATAGACCATATTTCCAAACTCTAATCTGGGACGACCATATTTTGAAACTCTAATCTGGGACAAGGACTACATTTTCAAATCCTAATCTGGGACAGGGACCATATTTTCAAATCCCTAATCTGCGACAGTAACCATATTTTCCAAACTCTAATCTGGTACAGGCACCATATTTTCCAAACTCTAATCTGGTACAGGCACCATTTTTTCAAAACTCGAATCTGGGACAGGGACCATATTTGCCAAACCCTAATCTGGGACAGCAGTTGGAGGGGATTATATTTTACTTGACCCATCGTTGAATATCAAGTTGCGAATTTAATTTGTAAACATGTTTTTTAATTGTCACCTTTTATTGTATTTAATTTAAAAAAAAAAACTCATTTTTATGTGTTTTTTTTCCGTAATATTTTTGTAACAATTATTTAAAATAAAATAAAAAATTCTTCATAATGTCATTTTCAAGTCAATAAATACATGTTGTAACACTTACCAGTACATGCATACGTAATCGTGGATAAGTTTAAATAACCAACCAATTTAATAATAAATTAAAATCCCGGATTCATCATCATCACCATCGTCGTGTGCCTTCTCCGCAACGAAGGTTGGCTACCATGGATCGCCATTCTACTCTGTTTCTTGTTTTGATGGTGCAGGCTGACATAGATTGACTTGTCCATCTTTTGATGTTACTCGTCCATGTTAGTCTTGGTCTGCCTCTGCCTCTTTTACCTTGTATTTTTCCTTCCAATATTACTTTTATTAGGCTGTTGTGTCTTTTAACATGCCACAAAAATGTCATTTGTCTTGTCTTAATTGTATTTAGTAGTTCTCTTTTTATATTCAGTTGTTTTAAAACTTCACCGTTTGTTATCTTTTGTTTCCATCCAATTCTACCCATTCTTCTATAAATCCACATTTCAAAGGCTTCAATTTTCTGTTCTGTTTTCTTGTCTAATGTCCATGTTAAAATCCCGGATTAGATCACACAAAATCCGAGACAAAGGGCCACAAATCCAAGACTGTCCAGGAAAAAAATCGGGACGACTGGTGACAGTACTTTTGAGCATTCGTTTGTCTCAATTAGTTTTAATTACAGTTTGTTTTACTTTACTTTAATGCAACATACATGTTATTTCGGCTTACTTCCTTTTTGTAAATTTTACTTTCTCTATCTATTGACCTTTCGAGCCGTAACCGGCCCATAGGGCGTAGACCAAGATACACCTTCTCCTATATGAATTTTTGTTCTAGCAGTTTTCTTTTAAAGATATTTTATCAAATCTCGCCATCTGTCTCTGTTCTGTGCAAGCAGTTCTATCTCATTGAGGGAGCCGATTCCTGCTGCTCTTGCCTCTCTCATCAATGTTCTTCTCAGTGTCTCCCTGGGTCTTCCTCTTTTTCTTTTACCTGTTGTTTCCCATATGAGGGCTTGCTTTGCTATTCGATTATTATCTCTTCTCATCACATGTCCAACGTATGACCATCGTCTTTTCTTTATTACTGAAGATATTAGTGGTTGATTGGCGATTTCTCTAATTTCCTCGTTTGTTTTGAATTCGTTCCATTCTATACCAAGTATTTTCCTTAGACATTTTACTTTAAGGCAGACAAAAAAAAATGATATTCTAAATATCAACTTTAAATGGACACCATGGATGTTTTCATTCATGGATTTTTCATTTGAAAGAATAAAAAAACGATACTGGCGGAGGGCGAAACTTACAAAAAATATGCCGATTGTTAAAAAAATAAATAAATAAATAAAACAAATATAGACATTAACACCATATTTCCAGTAAGGCAACGGGCTGGCGAGTTATGTCTTCATCTTTAATTAAAAATTAATTTCAGTACTATCTAAATGCAAAATGTACGCAAAATTAATTTTGAATTTTTTTTTTTGGGAACGTTATATTTTTATGTGCTGTCTTGAATTATTACTGCAGAGTCGCTCTAGAGTTGTCTGTGAAACATTGCCTACGTACTGAAGGGTGTGTGTGTGTGTGAGTGTGGGTGGATGTGTGTGTGTTTGGGCAGAGGGTGGAGGGTTTGCCCTAAATGCTTAGCTTATTCACAATTTGTTGGCCACGATCTGATCATTGGTTGTTTATGATCACGTGCTTAGTCATAGATATGATCACGTGAAAAGTTATAGATATGATCATGTGCTTGGTCCTAGATATGATCACGTGCTTAGTCATAGATATGATCACGCGCTTAGTCTTAGATATGATCACGTGCTTAGTCATAGATATGATCACGTGTTTAGTAATAGATATGATCATGCGCTTGGTCCTAGATATGATCACGTGCTTAGTAATAGATATGATCACGTGCTTAGTAATAGATATGATCACGTGCTTGGTCCTAGATATGATCACGTGCTTGGTCCTAGATATGATCACGTGCTTAGTAATATATATGATCACGTGCTTGGTTCTAGATATGATCACGTGCTTAGTAATAGATATGACCATGTGCTTAGACCTACTCTCTGATTTGTGTTTAAGTAGAGAAGTGGTTAGTGACATGATCTACTGAGTACAAGAGGTCATGGTTGATTGTGTTCTGTATCCTGATGTTTTCATGTAAACTAGTTTGAGCTACCCATTGATTGGTTTTCAAGCATCACGGCATAAGAGAAACTCACAAAGATGGATAGATCAAGTCAAAGAGTAGTCTATATCCCATCTATCTAGATCACCTAAAAACATGGACACTATATTCTCAATACTTCACGCTCGAAGTGTTAGGGTTTTTTCTTTCCTCTTTCAGTTCATTTCTATGCCATGGAAATCCTCGATCAAACCATTAAAAAAAAAAATATCCTCATTAATAGCAGTACAGTATATAAAAAGAGATCGTGGCGACAAAGAGAGAAAATACTGGATAGCTTGGTTTCATGGCATGGAAAACACTCAACAACAGAACTGATACGATGCACTGTAGATAAAAGATTTTGGAAGGACATGATCGCCTACGCCAACCGGTATGGCACATGATGATGATGATGATAAAAAAAAAGTAAAATACCCCGTCACGCCATGTGGCGTATAGGGAATATGGTTTTAGTAACCATAAATTTTACAGATCTTCGGCACATGATTTTCGGGGTAATGTGGTCGGTATTACGTCCGTGCCGCTTTACTTTTCCAGAAAAAAACCCGGTACCCATTAAAGGCTGGGTGAACCGGAAGCCGTCGGTTGGGATCGAACCCTACCTCTTGTTCTTTGTAGTCCAGTTCACTAACCAAGTACAGTATGGGAGTGTAGATAAATGTGAAAGAGTTAACATAAATGGTGCATTTTCAAATGAGGTTGTAAGAATGAAAAGGAGATCAAAGGAGATTAGCAACAGCAGCACAAATTAAATGTCATAAAGAACATATGTCAGTATAAATTAAAATTATTGCGGGCATGTATTCTCCAAATAACAACATGTGGTTGTAAATCATGGACAATATAGCACACAATACTAAAGTGATTTGATTCACCCGAAACAAAATGCTACAAAAATCCTTAATATGCCTTGTAAAAGGAAAAAAAAAGAGCAAAAAAGACATTTTATAGATCTTAAAGCTAGACAAGAACTGATTTGTAGATCTAAAAGCTAGACAAGAACTGATTTGTAGATCTAAAAGCTAGACAAGAAGTGGTTTGTAGATCTAAAAGCTAGACAAGAACTGATTTGTAGATCTAAAAGCTAGACAAGAACTGGTTTGTAGATCTAAAAGCTAGACAAGAACTGGTTTGTAGATGTAATAGCTAGACAAGAACTGGTTTGTAGATCTAAAAGCTAGACAAGAATTGATTTGTAGATCTAAAAGCTAGACAAGAACTGAATTATAGATCTAAAAGCTAGACAAGAATTGATTTGTAGATCTAAAAGCTAGACAAGAACTGAATTATAGATCTAAAAGCTAGACAAGAATTGATTTGTAGATCTAAAAGCTAGACAAGAACTGAATTATAGATCTAAAAGCTAGACAAGAATTGATTTGTAGATCTAAAAGCTAGACAAGAACTGAATTATAGATATAAAAGCTAGACAAGAACTGAATTATAGATCTAAAAGCTAGACAAGAACTGGTTTGTAGATCTAAAAGCTAGACAAGAACTGAGTTATAGATTTGAAAAGACAAGAACTGATTTGTAGATTTAAAAGCTAGACAAGAACTGGTTTGTAGATCTAAAAGCTAGACAAGAACTGGTTTGTAGATCTAAAAGCTAGACAAGAACTGGTTTGTAGATCTAAAAGCTAGACAAGAACTGGTTTGTAGATCTAAAAGCTAGACAAGAACTGGTTTGTAGATCTAAAAGCTAGACAAGAACTGATTTGTAGATCTAAAAGCTAGACAAGAACTGGTTTGTAGATCTAAAAGCTAGACAAGAACTGGTTTGTAGATCTAAAAGCTAGACAAGAACTGGTTTGTAGATCTAAAAGCTAAACAAGAACTGGTTTGTAGATCTAAAAGCTAAACAAGTACTGGTTTGTAGATCTAAAAGCTAGACAAGAAATGGTTTGTAGATCTAAAAGGTAGACAAGAACTGGTTTGTAGATATAAAAGCTAGACAAGAAATGGTTTGTAGATCTGAAAGGTAGACAAGAACTGGTTTGTAGATCTAAAAGCTAAACAAGAACTGGTTTGTAGATCTAAAAGCTAGACAAGAAATGGTTTGTAGATCTAAAAGGTAGACAAGAACTGGTTTGTAGATCTAAAAGCTAGACAAGAAATGGCTTGTAGATATAAAAGCTAGACAAAACTGATTTATAGACATCGAACAGATAAAGCATGTCAAATCATTGAACAGCTATCACCACTATTCTCTAGCAAGGAAATAACTCTGGAGGCAAAACGAATACAATACAATACAATCTTCATCTCAACGTTGTGCTACCAATGCCAGTACTGGACCCTAGATGCAAACAAGAACAATAAGAAAATAACCTCTACTGAGATTAAATGTGTCAGACGAATGACAAGAAACAGTCTGAGAGATAAGATCAGAAATGAAGAACTGAGAAAAAAGCTACAAATAACCCCCGCCATAGAATACATAAAGAAACAACAGCTACAATGGTTTGGCTACGTGACAAGGCAGAGTGACCAAAATACAACACAACGAGCCCTCAATAAACGTTGCGAGAATACCAGACCCAAGGGTCGACCACAAAAAAATGGATCGACGGAATATTAGAGGCACTAGGAAACATAACAGCAGCAGAGGCGAACAGAAGAGCAAAAGACCGCAAATTATATCTCTCCTCGATGCTGAAAGGCAAATGAGGAAGAAGAACAGATGAAACTAAAAATCTACGATATTGTCAAAAGATACAGTTGCCTGAAAAAAAAGACAATAATGGACGGCACAGTTTCAGGAAAACGAGACAGGTGGAGACGAAGACATGAAAGAGGTCTTGAACATGTCGGCAGAAGTATGTCGAAGATCTGGTTAGAGACAGAGATTCTTTCAGGCGGGCTGTGACAAGTGCAACGTCCTGCAGAGAACACGTAACCTGAAGATCATTTAAGAATGTCACTCTAAATCCCAAAACATTTTAGAACCTCGATTTTCTATCTATGTAGAGCTTGCCCCGTGACTTCCGTGTAAAAAAAAAACAGTTAAAATGAGGTCTGACAATTTGTAAAAGTATGTTAACAGTCTGTACTACGATTTTGAGAATTCTAAGAGTAGTTTCCCTTCTCAGGCAAGTCAAATTAAACGTCTGAAGTGGAAAAACCCTGGAGCTGCAACTTAATCTGAACACTTGTGGGATGTGAATGAACTTGTAACGAACGTCCCAAGTCTTCAAAGCTGTTCGGATATGAGCACGTAAAATGGCAACTGTTCGTCCAGGGAGAAATCCTAAAAAGTCTTACTATTTTTTTTAAAGTTTAAACTATGCGATTGCGACATACACGTGCTAAAATTGGATTTGAAATCTTGTTCCAGTCCAGAATGTAACAATGAGGTGTAACAAACATAACGTGACGAAGTTACATATTAATTCTACAGCTGATCATTTAATGTTAATGGATTTAGAATGCGATACTAAGATAGTGTAAGACATATACAAAATATGTACAAAAAAATGTAAATTTCCTTAGACATTTCTTTCTCTCTTCATTATTTCTTTTTTTGTATCCAACAGCTTGTGCCATGTAGCGCCCGCAGCGAGGGGGAATGCATGACTTTCCTGACTTTGGTAGTTGTGTAGCTTGAGACGTTGTCACATCAAATTTACTTTATGTCCTTCTTCATCCATCTGTCCATCTCCTTTTGGGTTTCCTTTTTGCTCAATGGTCAGCAGTTTTCCTGTAATGTTCTTGAATGGTTGGTTGGATTCAGTTCTTGTCAGATAGTCAAACCATTTGATTATTTATTGCTCATTATAGTCAATTGCGGGGGTTACACAAACCATTTTATTTTTGGTTGCTCATATAGTCATTTGCTGGGGTTACTCAAATCATTTGATTCTTGGTAGCTCATTATAGTCAAATGCTGGTGTTACTCAAACCATTTGATTATTTGATGCTCATTATAGTCAATTGCTGGTGTTACACTCACCATTTTTCTTAAGGCCTCATTTCTGACATTATCTCTTCTGACTTTTTAATTTACATATGTTCTTAAACATTTTATTTCGCTTGTTGATATTTTACGTTTGTGTATTTCAAGAACTGTCCACGATTGATATTGGTTGCACAATGGGGACATAATTAATGCTCGTAAATATGTTAATAATAAGCATTGCCATAAAGTTGTAATAAACAAACACAAACTTCTTGAAATGGCTGTAAATGTGGCTCAACGAGGCCTAAAGTGAACAGAGAAAGCTCGTCAAAGATAAGATTCAGATGAAGGCAGGTCATATTCTCGTAAGTGGACCTGGTTGCTTTGAGGTCAGATTGAGACGGGCAGCTGAATCTTAGAGTAGCAAATAGCACAAAGGATCTTCACAGTGGCACTCCCCTGTCTCATGTGTTTAACTGGAAATACATCCCCAAGTGTCTCTTTCTTTCTTTCTTTCTTTCTTTCATTTATTTTTTTTCTTTTGCTTTCTTTCTTTCCTTCGTTTAAGATATATTACACTCAATAAAACATGTACCGGAAGAGAAGTGTGGTTTCTTTCAAGAATTGTCCGAGTATTGTTAAAGATAAGGATCTGAAATGGAAATTTATTACAAGGAAACACAATCTAGAACCTATAAATAGATTATCAGGAGACAGGAAAAATTAAATGGACAAATATTCTCAGCTGAGAAGACCTAAAAATGCGAACGGCAGTGGGTGAAAGATCACGAAAACGAGAGCCATGTTTAGATAACTCCGGAATGATTTAGTTGGTTTCGCTAGATTTATCTGACTTGAAGAAGGATTGTCGAATGTTAAGAAATACTGAAACTTCAGCGTAAACGAAGCTTCTAATTAAATATTGCCGATGTTATACGTGAAGTCAACAAAAGAAGGTAACACAAAATGAAAATGTTATTAAAATATAATAATATTTTGTATTCCCTAAAGACCTACAGCATTTGCTTAATGTGATAAACATAACAAGCAAAATATATGGACATCAAAAAGACTAAAACTATGATCATAAACAAAGAATATTCTCAAGACCTACAATTAAATATCACAGTTGAAGGAATACATCTGGAGACAGTTCAGAGCTACAACTACCTTGGACATACTATAACCAATGATGGAAAATGTAAAATTGAAAAAAACAAAAGAATAGGTATGGAAAAAAGTAATTTTAATGTCACGAAGAACATACTAACATCAAAACAAATAACACCAGGGCTACAACTAAGAATAGCAAAATGTTACATCTTCTCAATATTCCTATGTGGTGCAGAAACATGGACATTGGACAAGAAAACAGAACAGAAAATTGAAGCCTTTGAAATGTGGATTTACAGAAGAATATGTAGAATTGGATTGAAAGAAAAGAAAACAAACGATGAAGTTTATAAAAAGAGAACTACTAATACAATTTAGAAATAATCATTATAAATAATCATTAGAAATAATCATTTGAAATAATCATTAGAAATAATCATTTGTAACTACAGAACCGCTTTTTCGGAATTTAAAAAGTGAACAAAAATGATTATGGAAAACAAGGTCCAGTGAAAAAAAAATACCACATTAGAAGGGTCGTTAGAGAAGATATTGTACGATGTTAGAAAACTCAACGTTTAGTGGTAGCTGTAATAACAATGACTGTATGTGAATTAAAATAGTTTCATTTTGACACCGATAGAAGGCATTGATTGAAAGATTGAGATTTTGAAATTTTGTTTCATTTTTACCTTTAAATTTAAAGATATAGATTAAAATGAAAATCGAGAACACTTTGTGGATAGCCAGAAACAAAAATTATCAAATTCTTCTTCTTCTTTCTTTCCCTGTGCAGCATAGGCCTTCAACATAAACTTTCCAAGCCGTTCTGTTTATTGCCATTCTTTTAAGATCATTTCATGTCTTCCCCATCATCTTCAACTCTGCTTCCACCTGTCTTATCCAAGAATATTTTGGTCTTCCTCTTTGTCTCTTCCCATGGGGATTCCAAAAAGGGACTGTCGTGTTATATGCACTGTTTGCTTACGCAGTATGTGTCCTATCTAGCGCCATCGTCTTCGAGTATCTCTTAGTCCACTAGCACTTGACCGGTACTTTCCCATAATTCTAGTATAGTGTTTCTGTCCTACCATTACCATCCTTCTGCGCAAGCATTCACGAATGAAGGTATGTATGTTCGTGAATTTTTCTTTTGTTGTTCTCCATGTTTCATAGCCATATAACATGACTGATTTAACATTGGAGTCGAACATTTTTATATCACCTAATTATTAACACATATGCAATATATATAAAACAGATGCAAGAACAATAAGAAAAGTAACCTCTACAGAGATGAAATGTGTTAGACGAATGACAGGAAACAGTCTGAGAGATAAGATCAGAAATGAAGAACTGAGAAAAAAACTAGGAATAGCCCCTGCCATAGAATATATAATGAAACAACAGATAAAATGGTTTGACCACGTGACAAGGCAGAAAGAACAAAACACAACACAACGAGCCTTCAACAAACGTTGTGAGAACACCAGACCCAAGGCTCGACCACGAAAAAGATGGGTCGATGGAATATTAGAAGCACTAGGAAACGTATCAGCAGCAGAGGCGAACAGAAGAGCAAAAGACCGCAAATTATATATCCCCTCGACGCTGAAAAGCAGATGAGGAAGGAAAGAAGTAGAAAAAGAATTATTAACACGTGAGTTAAAAGAAAAGTTTAGAAAATCATTTACAATCAAGGCGGAAGCGGGGTAACTCGCTTTGTTGATTTTCTTTTTTTTTTTTTTTTTTTTTTTTTTTGCGTTTGTTTGTTGCATCTGAACAGATACGAGACTGATCTAGAGCCATAATTGTATTGTTTAGGGGTGATTGGTTTTAGCCGAAGAGTTGGTTGATGTACCCTACAATCACGGACGTGATTCATCGCATCTGTGAGCGGTAATTTTTCATAGATTGATGGAATAATTCATCACAACTTTGAGGAATATTTTGTCATAACTGTGAGGGATTAATTCATCGTAACTGTGATAGGTAATTTATTATAGCTGTAATATAATAATTGATTGATTAAAATATAATTGATTAAAATATACAACTAAAAAGAAAGCTATTGATTGAAATTAGGATCATAATGGAGAATGTGGATATATATATATATATACTCGACTGGACTACCGACGTTCTGACAACCCGTGTTCGATTCCCGCTGGAAAGTGTGAGTTGTACTCGTGGTTGGAAAAAAAAATACCCCTACGGTCGACCCAACCGTTGGCAGAAATGGGTACCAGGGTATTACCCTGGGAAGGTGAGGAATGTCGCCTTGCATCTGAGTTTCGATGCTTGAGGCGACACTATATAGAAATCTCCGAACATTTCTGGATAGGCGGCCGAGCACATATGGGTGGAAACTCGCGTGCTAAGACGCCGGTTCAAGTCTCGTACTTTACCTTTACCTTTACATATATATACATATACGATACCAAAGAAGTGCATGGGCATTTACAGCACCCTCGGCAGGCAGAATGGTCGAAGAAGACAGTGGTGCATACGTCATGACCACGAGTAGCATGACAATGGAGATGATGGCAGTGACCAAGGCATTCAAATGGTTAGAGTCACAGGACTACACCCACGCATGTATACTGAGTGATTCGATGAGCATGATAAAAAAAGTGGAGGCGGGCTCTGTACGCATGCAATTGGTAGAGTCATTGCAGAAGTCCAAAATACGTAAGTTCACCTTTGTCTATGTCCTGGACATGCGGGAGTACGGGGAAATGAAAGAGCGGACAGGTTGGCTAGCTGCGCTGTCGTTGAGGACGGGCAACCAATGGATCGGGTGGACATCATCAATGCCCTCCAAGATGTGGGAAGGGCACAGGACTTCAACAAACACAGATCCACGTCACTTCTTCGGATGATGGAAATGGAAGTTAAGATGGGCACAACCAGAAATGAGAAACTTAGTGGCCGTGTAAAAAGATTTATCAACCAACATAGAACTGGAGTCGTCAGTCGCTGGACACTGTGGGACTTGCTGAGCACCTATGGACATGTTCGGAGTGCAATGATGATGACCCGCAAATAACTTAATATATATATATATATATATATATATATATATATATATATATATATATATACACACACACACATGTACTCACACGAGGTGTATTCAAATGAAATCCCCCCGAGTTGTGTTTCTGATTTAATACACTGTGCAGTTGTACAACAAATCTGTAAAGGGACAACAATTCTACTCCGATACAGATGTCATGGTCTCGGTGACAAGATGGTTCAATGAGCAACTAAGATATTTATCTCAGCCAGTATCCACCGCCTACACAAAAAGCGCGATGAGTGTCTAAAAGCTTCTGGCAACTTTTTTCTAAAGAACTCTGACGAGTACTTGGTTCATACTAATTGCTTTATTTCATTCTGCCACATCTGCTGATGTACCTTACATATGTTTGTAATAAAGCTACAGAGAGAGAGAGAGAGAGAGAGAGAGAGAGAGAGAGAGAGAGAGAGAGAGAGAGAGAGAGAGAATAAAATGTATTGCTAAAATTACAAGAACTAAATTGATCAAAACGGATAGAGTCCAGAAAACAATGTCAGATGGCATGGTTTCTGACTGCTGTGTGAACTACAACACATATGCTCGAATGTTTTTAATTGTACTTCCAATCCTTGAGCCACACAATTGGCTCTTAAATCCAACTGTGATCTTCATTGTTTCCTTCAATTTGGAGATATCTGCGTTCTTTCAAATGGGATTTTCTTTGTATTTTGTTTCAGACACCAGTTCTTATTTATGTTATGAATTGCACTGTTATTCTGTGAGTACTTAGGTCTCCCAACAATTTTATTTTTACGAGCAGCATCTAAGGCTACAATCTTGCTGATGTAGTTTAATAAGATTGACATTAATTAAGGATGTGTTCTATTGTTCTAACGGATTCTCTGCGTGGGGAAATAGGACTAGTTCAGATCTGCAGTTTGTGATAAAGGTGACTATTTAGTTTACATTATTCAGTTCTCATAGGGAAAATTATCCCCTGATCATTTGCTCATTTTTAAAATAGATATTTTCAGTTGTCCTTTTGTTCATAGTGAAAAGTTAGTTAGCTAATTTAGTTAATTAATTTGTTTGTTAGTTAGATAGTCAGTTAGTCATTTGGTCAGTCAATCATTAGTTAGTTAGTTGATTAGATAGTTAGCTAGTTAGTTAGTTAATTAGTTAACTAGCTATTTATTTAATTAGTTAGTTAGTTAATTAGATAGCTAGTTAATTAGTAAGCTAGTTAGTCAATTAGTTAGCTAGTTAATTAGTTAGCTAGTTAGTTATTTAATTAGTTCGTTAGTTAATTAGTTAGCTAGTTAATTAGTTGTTGGATGATCCTAATCCCACATCAAACACCAGTCCACAAGTGCTCGAATCTCATTCCTAGCCAATCTAGCAGCGTTAAACGCTATGACTGGTTCACAGGTCTTCCTCTGTTCTTTTTGTAGCTTTCATGAATTGAGGCGTCAACCCTCTTGACTAACATGAAGATTCTGGAGTCGCACCAGGGCTGCAGATTCACGAACATATAAATCTTTATCCTCTTGCCATTCTTTACGAGCGTACTAATAAGGATATACGATCAACCATTTTAACGCAGCCCGCACAAGATTGTCAGCAAAAGGATGCACCCACAACTTTTGATTCACTCTAAAGAACGCAGCCAGGACGCACGAACACTGCAGCGCTGGCCCAGAATCCTTAAAGTGGAACTTTCGATTGACGTGGCACAACGAGCAACATGTATGGGCTGAAAGTAATCGGTACCAAACAAATCCAACGGCTGTTATTAAACAGCTCAGAATGTCATGACGTAAAACGCATATCGACTTCACGATGGGAAAAGATCGTGTTCACATCGCCTGATGTGCCTAAAAAGAAAACGCTGTCAGGCGCAGACACTCCGCAGCACCGGCGTCAATCCTTTAAATTGAACATTCGGTTGACTTTAACGCAGCGATCTACATTACAGAGCTGAAATTAATCCGTCTCCAAACGTAAATTCTACAGAGGTCGATGTAATGGAACTCTGGAGGTGGATGGACTCAATCCCATAATTTTTGTAACTGGAAGCCCAGGATGGAGATGAACGCTGTTTGATACACTTCGCTTACAACAATGCGTTATATTCGTTAATCATATATAGTTTGATTTACTAAGGTTATCCGGCCGTTTAATTGATTCGCAAAAAGCAAAAAACAATAGAGGCATGGTCGGTGCTTGACAATGTAAAAAAAAAAAAAAGTAAAGTACCCCCGTCACGCCAAGTGACGTATAGGGAATATGGTGTTAGTGACCATAAATTTTACAGACCTTCGGCACATGATTTTTAGGGTAATGTGGTCGGTAACGCCGGGTAACGCCTGTATCACTTCACTTTCCCAGAAAAAAATCCGGTACCCATTAAAGGTTGGGTGAACCCGGAAGCCGTCGGTTGGGATCGAACCCTACCCCTTGTCCTTTGTAGTCCAGTTCACTAACTACTGAGCTATCGCGGCTCCCTGCTCGACAATGTACTAGCCCCTAATAAATAACTCACACCATCTTCCTTAACATGTATTAAGACCCGTTTGCAAACACTGAAATATAAGACAAAGAGTAAATGTCTTGGTACATGAATAACATTAATGACAGACAGTCTTTCCGTCTCAACAACTTTTAATTAGTGATCACCATTGTTGGCATATAACAACTTTTAATTAGTGGAAACGCGTCTTTATGTATCAATAACGTTTAAATAGACAAGACGTTTATATATCTCAACACCTTTCAGTTAGGGACAATTCATATTTAAATCTGAACGACTTTAAACTAGAGACAAGACATCTTTATAATTCAATCACGCTTAAATAGACAAGACGTGTTTATACCTCATCAATTTTCATATAGTGAGAAAACGTTGTTACATTTTAAAAACATTCAATTAGAGATTATACGTCTTTATATCTTAACGATTATAAATTAGAGACAAGATGTTTTTCTATCTCAAAAACTTTCAATTAGAGACAAGATGTCATTATAGAGGAACAATTTCCAATTGCTGACGAGACGTCTTTATATCTCAAATGCTTTCAATTAGAATTTAGATGTCTTTTTATCTCAACAACTTTCAATCATATATGCCTTTACATCTCAGCGACTTTTAATAGGGGGGAAAACGTCTTTTTCTCTCAAAAACTTTCAGTTAGAGACAAAACGTCTTTATATCTCCACAGCTTTCATTTAGAGACTAAGATGTCTTTATATATGAGCAATTTTCAATTGACGACAAGACGTCCTTATATATCAACGGCTTTCAATCAGATATACGACGTCTTTATATCTCAACGACTTCTAATTAGAGATCTCATATCTCTACACATATCTCATTTAGTAACCAGACAGCTTTGATTGTACGTGAAGCTTAATGAGACAGAGAGATTGCTTTTAATGAACAAACGTACGCTATCTATAAAACATCTTTGATGTCGTTCTGAAAGCACACCGACGCCAATACTAATCTAACATATGCCATTGTTATATAAAAACATTTTAATTAAACCATTTTGTGATTACAATCTTTGTAACAAGAACCATTGAGAAAACACAAGTTTAATCACAGATTACAATACCTCTCAATGCCTCATTACATGTGATTAAGCCCCTCTGTAGCATCCCACTTTTCATTGGGTAAATTAACGTTCTTTATAAACCACGCGCCAGTTAATGAGAGATCAAAATCCCCAACTATCCATGACCTTTACTGGAGACCGATTGTAGAGACTACTGAAAGTCTATGGGATCAATAAAATTGTATTTGTTATTAAAAGCCAGTGCACTCTATTCGTATGCAAAGTTGATTACAGTAACCCAAGTTGATCACAGTGTTCAGCGTTGATCACAGTTCCAAAGTTGATCAAAGTAACCAAAGTTGATCATAGTAACCAAAGTTGATCACAGTAATTAAAGTTGATCACAAAGTTGATTACAAAGTTGATCGCAGTAACCAAAGTTGATCACAGTAACCAAAGTTGATCACAGAAACTAAAAATAACCATAATAACCAAAGTTGATCACAGTTATTAAAGTTGATCATAAAGTTGACACGGTAACCAAAGTTGATAACAGTATCAAAGTTGATCAGAGTAACCAAAGTTGATCACAGACAGTACAGAGAGCCCCGTCCCACAAAGTGGCGTATAGGAAATATGGTGTTAGTGACCATCATTTTTACAGACCTTCGGCACATGATTTTTGGGGTAATCTGGTCGGTATTACGTCCGCGACGCTTTACTTTTGCAGAAAAAAATTCGGTACCCATTTAAGGCTGGGTGAACCCGGAAGCCGTCGGTTCGGATCGCACCCTACCTGTTGTCCTTTGTAGTCCAGTTCACTAACCACTGAGCTATCTCGGCTCCCAAGTATATATATATATATATATATATATATATATATATATATATATATATATATATATATATATTATATATATATATATATATATATATATATATATATATATATATATATATATATATATATATATATATATATATATATATATATATATCTACTACTTAGAAGAATACATTAAGGCTTTCTCCACGATGAAAAATTAAAAGTCTGTATAATAGGTAAAAGCTATACGTAAAAAGGTCATAAACAAGAGTACTCAGAAATTACGCGCAGAAACATGGACATTAAACAAGAAAACAGAACAGAAAATTGAAGCCTTTGAAATGTGGATATATAGAAGAATAGGTAGAATTGGATGGAAAGAAAAGAAATCAAATGAGGAAGTTTTAAAACAACTAAAAATAAAAAGAGAACTACTAAATACAATTAAGACAAGACAAATGAAATTTTGGGGGCACGTTAAAAGACACAACAGCCTACTAAAAGTAATTTTGGAAGGGAAAATACAAGGTAAAATAGTCACAAGCAGACGAAGACTAACATGGACGAGTAAGATCAAAAGATGGACAAGTCAACCTATGACAACCTGCACCATCAGAGTAAGAGATAGAGTGGAATGGCGATCCAGGATAGCCAACCTTCGTTGCAGAGACGGCACTCGATTATGATGATGACTCAGAAATTCATTTAAGAATCAAATTATGGAATTATTTTGCATAAAAGGTGATCAGAGATATTTTTTTGAGAAAAGCAAGAGAGAGAGAGAGAGAGAGAGAGAGAGAGAGAGAAAAGAGAGAGAGAGAGACAGAGAGAGAGAGTTACACACAATATTTTATACCGTTGTCTGGCCACGGGCTTTGAAAAGTGGGAGGATTTCATTGTTGCCCTAGAAACACCCAAAGCGTTTGGGCAAGTAATTATTTTGTTGGGTCGAGAAAAAGAAGTTCCTGGCATATAATTAAAGTAGTAGTTAAACCTTGGACACAGCAGGAATCCTTATAATTAAAGTAGTAGTTAAACCTTGGACACAGCAGAAATCCTTATAATTAAAGTAGTAGTTAAACCTTGGACACAGCAGGAATCCTTATAATTAAAGTAGTAGTTAAAACTTGGACACAGCAGGAATCCTTATAATTAAAGTAGTAGTTTAACCTTGGACACAGCAGCAATCCTTATAATTAAAGTAGTAGTTTAACCTTGGACACAGCAGGAATCCTTATAATTAAAGTAGTAGTTAAACCTTGGACACATCAGCAATCCTTATAATTAAAGTAGTAGTTAAACCTTGGACACAGCAGCAATCCTTATAATTAAAGTAGTAGTTAAACCTTGGACACAGCAGCAATCCATATAATTAAAGTAGTAGTTAAACCTTGGACACAGCAGCAATCCTTATAATTAAAGTAGTAGTTAAACCTTGGACACAGCAGCAATCCTTATAATTAAAGTAGTAATTAAACCTTGGACACAGCAGCAATCCTTATAATTAAAGTAGTAGTTAAACCTTGGACACAGCAGCAATCCTTATAATTAATGTAGTAGTTAAAACTTGGGAACAGCAGCAATCCTTATAATTATAGTAGTAGTTAAACCTTGGACACATCAGGAATCCTTATAATAAAAGTAGTAGTTAAACCTTGGACACAGCAGGAATCCTTATAATTAAAGTAGTAGTTAAACCTTGGACACAGCAGGAATCTTATAATTAAAGTAGTAGTTAAACCTTGGACACAGCAGGAATCCTTATAATTAAAGTAGTAGTTAAACCTTGGACACAGCAGGAATCCTTATAATTAAAGTAGTAGTTAAACCTTGGACACAGCAGGAATCCTTATAATTAAAGTAGTAGTTAAACCTTGGACACAGCAGGAATCCTTATAATTAAAGTAGTAGTTAAACCTTGGACACAGCAGCAATCCTTATAATTAAAGTAGTAGTTAAACCTTGGACACAGCAGCAATCCATATAATTAAAGTAGTAGTTAAACCTTGGACACAGCAGCAATCCTTATAATTAAAGTAGTAGTTAAACCTTGGACACAGCAGCAATCCTTATAATTAAAGTAGTAATTAAACCTTGGACACAGCAGCAATCCTTATAATTAAAGTAGTAGTTAAACCTTGGACACAGCAGCAATCCTTATAATTAATGTAGTAGTTAAAACTTGGGAACAGCAGCAATCCTTATATTTATAGTAGTAGTTAAACCTTGGGCACCGCAGCAATCCTTATAATTAAAGTAGTAGTTAAACCTTGGACACAGCAGCAATCCTTATAATTAAAGTAGTAGTTAAAACTTGGGCACAGCAGCAATCCTTATAATTAAAGTAGTAGTTAAACCTTGGGCACAGCAGCAATCCATATAATTAAAGTAGTAGTTAAACCTTGGACACAGCAGCAATCCATATAACTGAAGTAGTAGTTAAACCTTGGGCACAGCAGCAATCCATATAATTAAAGTAGTAGTTAAACCTTGGACACTGCAGCAATCCTTATACTTAAAGTAGTAGTTAAACCTTGGACACGGCCACGTGCTTTATAATTAGAGCAGAAATTAAACCTTGGACACGGCCACGTGCTTTATAATTAGAGTAGAAATTAAACCTTGGACACGGCCACGTGCTTTATAATTAGAGTAGAAATTAAACCTTGGACACGGCCACGTGCTTTATAATTAGAGTAGAAATTAAACCTTGGACACGGCCACGTGCTTTATAATTAGAGCAGAAATTAAACCTTGGACACGGATACGTGCTTTATAATTAGAGTAGAAATTAAACCTTGGACCCGGCCACGTGCTTTATAATTAAAGTAGAAATTAAACCTTGGACACGGCCACGTGCTTTATAATTAGAGTAGAAATTAAACCTTGGACACGGCCACGTGCTTTATAATTAGAGTAGAAATTAAACCTTGGACACGGCTACGTGCTTTATAATTAGAGTAGAAATTAAACCTTGGACACTGCCACGTGCTTTATAATTAGAGTAGAAATTAAACATTGGACACGGCCACGTGCTTTATAAGAGTAGAAATTAAACCTTGGACACGGCCACGTGCTTTATAATTAGAGTAGAAATTAAACCATGGTCACGGCCACGTGCTTTATAATTAGAGTAGAAATTAAACCTTGGACACGGCCACGTGCTTTATAATTAGAGTAGAAATTAAACCTCCCACATACCTTATAATTAGAGTAGTAATTAAACCTCCAACATGGCCGCATGCCTCATAATTAGAGTAGAATTTAAACCTCCCACATGCCGTCATATAATCAGAGTTAAAATTAAACCTTTTACATGACCTTATGCCACATGACCAGATTATAACCTAAACCTTTTCTGTGACTCATGCCTTATAACTGAAGTAGAAATTAAACCTTCCCACATGACCGCATGTCTTATAATTTGAAGAGAAATGTAGCCTTCCACATGGCCGAAAGTCATCATATAATCAAATTAAAGATTAAACTTTCCACGTGACCACGTGCCACATAATCAGGCTAGAAATTAAGTCTCCCAAGCGACAACGTGCTACATAATCAGGCTATAATTTAGCCTTCCACTTCACCATGTGACATAAATTTGGAGTAGAAATTAATCCTTTCTAATTATCGAATAACTTGTCATCAGAAAATATCAATTTAAACTTCTACGTGACCACTGTCTTATAGTAAGTGGAGATCAAATCTGCCCACGTGGGTCTTATATTCAGTTGATATCAACCTTTCCACGTGACCGCACGTTTTATAATCATCATCATCATCGTCATCATCAAGCATCGGGCCTGCTAGCGTAGGTGATCATGTCTCTCCACAACTTTCGATCTCGACAGTTATTTATTATTTCTGTTGTTGATCTTCTGCCAAGCCATTCTCTTAAGCTGTCTAGTATTTTTTTCTCTTTGCTTTCCTTTATCTCTTCGTCCCTCAATTTTTCCAGTTGTTACAATAAATTCCAGTTGTTCTCTTCTCATTACATGGCCAAAAAATGATGATTGTTTCTTCCTAATATTGGAAATTAGCTCTCGTTTTGCTTTGACCTCTTTAAGAACGTTTTAATTACTCTTCTTAGCAGTCCATGGTATTCTCAACATTCTTCTGTAAAGCCACATTTTTACAGACTCCAGTGATTTTCTTGTCTGTTGTCCTATTGTCCATGATTCATACCAATATGTTAAGACTGGCCGTTTTGAAATAAGAATGGTGATTACACTTCCTTCATTATTTTTGTCTTGTTTATCAAACAGTTCTTAAATGTTATGTAGAGCCAGTCTTAACATATGGATGTGAATCATGGACAATAGGAGAACAGACAAGAAAATCACTGAAGTCTGTAGAAATGTGGTTTTACAGAAGAATGTTGAGAACACCATGGACAGCTAAGAAAAGTAATGAAAATGTTCTGAATGAGGTCAAAGGAAAAAGAGAGCTAATTTCCAATATTAGGAAGAAGCAATCATCAATTTTTGGCCATGTAATGAGAAGAGAACAACTGGAATTTATTGTAACAACTGGAAAAATTGAGGGATGAAGAGATAGAGGGAAGCAAAGAGAAAAAAATACTAGACAGCTTAAGAGAATGGTTTGGCAGAAGATCAACAACAGAAATAATAAATAACTGTCGAGATCGAAAGTTATGGAGAGACATGACCGACTACGCCAGCAGGCCCGGTACTTGATGATGATGATATGAACAAACTGAAGATCTGACCTCTCCGTGACTAAAGCAGCACTAACAATAGACTATTAAACAAGAGAACAAAATAATGTGAAATCACCAACATTCTTTTAGTAGATCGAAACAAATTGGCAACAACCTACTCTAACCTCTGACGAAACATTTTCTATAAAGGAAAACTTTCTAACAATAAATGAAATAAATCACGAAAAGACAAACCTTTCAACAGGAAATTAAATCATCTGTATATGTAAAAAAACGTTAAAACAAGAAACAAAATGGTGTATGCAAAGAGGACAGTAATTTAACATGAAAAGGTAATCCAATTACAACTGCAAAGAGGGAAAAAAACGTTTTAGATGAAAGAATAAACTATGAGGAGAAAAATAATTTTTTAAAACGAGAAATCTAATCACTTACGAAGTTAAAAACCTTTCCAGTAAGGAAATTAATTTTCCCCAATAAGAGCTAAAACAAAACAAATAATCAGATTCAAATCAAACTGACTCTGCAATCAATTAAAAAATAACTTATAGCAAAATATTAAATTCTTCTGTTAAAAAAAAAAAGACAAAAAAATTCAGCAAGATATCAGAACCTTGCTTTAACCCAACAAATATTTATTCAAAATACATTTTCTGCGCAACGATGTAGCAAGATATAGAATCATCTAGGTCAGCAACAACAAAAAAAAAAAAAAACATAACAACAGTTGCCAAGATATCAGATTCTCCAGACCCAATTAAAAAAAAGAACTTGTAGCAAGATATGAAAAAAAAATGTCATTTGTAACAAAAATGATGTCACGTTGTTATCAAATCTTCTCTGCACTGCAATAACAATAATAACAACAAAAGAAATGTTTATCAATTTATTTAACCTCAGTTGTATCAACCAGAACAACAACAACAACAAATAACACACCTTTAGCAAGATATCAAATGTTCTATGTAACCGATCACACTTTAACTTGAACAAGAAATCTATGTAACGGCAAACCTTTGAACTGAAGATCAAACAATGGAACAATTACACGAATGTAATCAAAACAAGACCAGCGCGTTCCACACAACTGACATCATTTGGCAATCTTACACGTCTGTAGTTGGAAGCAATCAAACAGTTTAAACACGAAATGTAAATTAATAAACATAATTAAATGAGCACAAAGCTCTAGTGTATCGCAAACGAGATGGAAAGAGACGCCAGCAATTTGTATTCTTGTATGGCTGCCGTTTATTAAGAATCGACATTTGATTGATTTTGTTGTCCCCTTACTTGTGTGTCAATGGTTTTGGTTAGGAATGGGCTGGGGAGTAGTTGGAATGGAAGGTAGACTGAAAGGTTAGAAAAAGTGGAGAGAGGATGAAGGGAGAAGGTGAGGGGTTCAGTGTAAGAACTACCGACGTTTAAAAAGATCCAGTGATCCATTTTAGGTACGATCAGGTAGGCGGTTTTCATTCTTTTGTTAATGTAGACATTTGTGTCCACATAACGAAATTAAACATTTGTGTCTATATAGATCAAACAGTCAGTTTTCTATATTCAGTTCAGTTAGAAGTTGTATATCCTTAGTTCAAACAGTTGTGTAATAGGTGCATGAAGACAGGTCCGTCTCGTTCGTTCAAATAGACAGTTTTGTATTTTGAACATAGAATTCTCTGCTCATTTGATTCAACCTTTGAAAACTCTTTGTGTGTGCTATATTTCATATAATTAAACAATTGTATTATAAGTCAAATATACAGTATATATGATATGAACATTCAGACACACATAATGAAACTTGTCGAATCACAATATCAGCAAAAAAACAAGCAGCTATCAGAATAGCGGCGGAACAACAAATTAGTTTCAAGCAGTGACGTATTAACTCTATGCTACCGCAGCTACCGCCGGTAGCCTGAACATATTAACGAAATACAAAAAGAAATGATAATTTATTATATTTTTTTCATAATTATATTACAAATTTTCGAATATTCTATTACACATTTCATAGGCCAATATGATTTATTTGCTTTGATTTGCATTTATTAAAGCAAGGTTTTCCTATGGTCACTATAACGCTTGTGAATGAAACCGAAACTACTCTAAGATAGTACATGAAAACGCGAATAAGCAGTGGTACAGTTCTCTTCTCTGCGTCTTAGAATTAATGACCTTGATATTCAAAAATTCCCGTCAAAATAATACGGCGAGAGCTACCTATACAAAATGCGGTGTCATGGGTTATTTTTAGCTCTAGCCAATCAGAAGCGTCACAAAGTGAAAGTGAAACTATGTCTAATTACCGGAACTTCCTAACCTATTTATAACTACGTTAAGCGCATCAGCATCTATAGAAAGAACTTTTTCTGCTCTCAAGAGAATCATATCTTACTGTCGCTAAACTCTGACACAAAAACGCTAATCTGGTTTGGCAATAATGTCCATTGAGAAATCATTCCTTTAGAATCTTAGAAAGCAACCCAACAGTACTTTCAATGACAAAGTCATCAAGGCATTTTCGTCACAAACAAGACGGATAGAGTTTACATATAAATAAGTAAGTAATTTAAAATGTAGTGATGTCATTAGCAAATATTACTTCATGTTAGCCTACTGAATATAATGTATGACTTTATTTATTATGTAAGCGGTAGCCCAGACCCCAAAACCAGTATACGCCACTGGTTACAAATACAAAAAGGTGTTAGGCACTGGTGCATCCTCTCTACATACCTTTTCAATATCTACGTTGAGAACATAATTATAAATATCAGAAACGACGACAACAGATTTGTGAAGTTCGACACTTTCATAAAAAATGACAAGAGAAAGTAGTGTATGCTACGAGCAGAACTCGTATATGGTAATGACACAGCCCAATTCTCAAACGATGCAGAAGGATTAAAAGAGATAACTGAGTGTGCTAAAAACACAGTGAGCCAGAGAAAAACCTCTGTTTAAATATACAGAAAACAAATATAATGACGATTAAGAAAATAAAAGCTAACCCAAAATAATTATCAACAACGACGAACTAGAAATTGTAACAAACTATGAATATCTGGGATCTGTAGTAACTAACAATGGAGAATCTTCTGAAAAAAAAATCTAAAGAAGATTAGCAATAGCAACACAACAATTAAACGTCATGTTTATACGGTGGTTATATGAATAGAGAAGATAGCTAAAAGATAAGGTGGTTATTTGAATACAGAAGATGACTCAACAGAATAACGAAGTCGAGAAAAGACGAAGTAACAGAATTAAATAAAGAAGATTGAGTTATTTGCGGGATTGAGTTATTTGCGGGTCATCATCGTTGCACTCCGAACACGTCCATAGGTGCTCAGATCCCCTCTTCAGTAAGTCCCGCAGTGTCCAGCGACTGACTCCAGTTCTGTGTTCATTAATCAGTCTTCTTACACGGCCACTAAGTTTCTCGCTTCTGGCTGTGCCCATCTTAACTCCCAACTCTTTCATCCGAAGGAGTGACGTGGACTCATGGTTGTCGAAGTCCTGTGCCCTTCCCACATTTCGGAGGGCATTGCTGTTGTCCTCCCGATCCATCGGCTGACCGTCTTCAACAACAGCGCAGCTAGCCAAACTATCTGCTCTTTCATTTCCCCGTACTCCCGCATGTCCAGAGACAAAGGTGACCTTACGTATTTTTGACTTCTGCAATGACTCTACCCATTGCCAGTGTACAGAGCTCGCCCCCACTTTAGAAGAAGATTAAACAGATGAAAGAAACTTCTAAAAAAATGGTGAGATGATAAGACTAAAAAGAAGTCGATAAAAAAGTAGAGATGATATAACCAACACAAAAAGGGAGCTCCTAAAAAACATCAGAAAGAAACAATCGGGATTTTGCTGGCACATCATGAGAAGAGGAAAGTTGGAATACATGGTTAAAACTATCAACATAGAGGGAAAGAGAGATCGCGGACGACAAAGAGAGAATATACTAGATACCTTAGTGTCATGGTGTGGAAAACAGTCAAAAGAAATGATACGATGGGCTGTGGATAGAAGATTGTGGAAGGACATGATCACCTACGCCAATCGGTATAATATATGATAATGATGATGATGATATAAATGATAAGAAAAGATGACAAAACATACGAAATAGAGTGAAATTGGAAATTGGTTGGAGTTGATGATGTTAAGGGTAAACGTGGACAAAAGAGAAAGAGGCGAGCAAAATGAAAGGTGAGGTTTCCAGGTTGAAGAAAAATTTGACATAAAGTAGTAAACTAATGAAAGAAGTACAGAGGAAGAAGAATATATGACATATAGAAAGAAATAACAATCTAACTCAAATAAGGGAAAACAACGAAATAAAGACATAGAAGATAATATAAGTAAAGTAAAGTACCCCCGTCACGCCAAGTGGCGTGTAGGGAAATATGGTGTTAGTGACCCTATATTTTACAGACCTTCAGCGCATGATTTTTGGGGTAATGTGGTCGGTATTACGCCCGTGCCGCTTTACTTTCCCAGAAAAATATCCAGTACCCATTTAAGGCTGGGTGAACCCGGAAGCCGTCGGTTAGGATCGAACCCTACCCCTTGTCCTTTGTAGTCCAGTTCACTAACCACTGAGCCATCGCGGCTCCCTAGAAGATAATATATCAAAAATATAAAAAGTAAAAAAAATATGGCATAAATAAAGAGAAGTGGAGAAGAAAAACAAAAATCTCTTTACGGTATTATCTTATTTCTGGTGTCAGCATGGGGGAGCCGATGGCATATATGACTGGAGAATAAAGGCCGCTCGTTCTAAGCTGTCGTCACAAGGTATTCAGGTCTTAGTTTTTATGTCACACATATAGAGGCATGAAACATAACACAAATATAGAGGAATGAAACATAACATAAATATAGAGGAATGAAACAAAAGAAATATAGAGGAATGAAACATAACACAAATATAGAGGAATGAAACATAACATAAATATAGAGGAATGAAACATAACACACATATAGAGGAATGAAACATAACACAAATATAGAGGAATGAAACATAACACAAATATAGAGGAATGAAACATAACAGAAATATAGAGGAATAACATAACACAAATATAGAGGAATGAAACATAACACACATATAGAGGAATGAAACATAACACACATATAGAGGAATGAAACATAACACAAATATAGAGGAATGAAACATAACACACACATAGAGGAATGAAACATAACACAAATATAGAGGAATGAAACATAACACAAATATAGAGGAATGAAACATAACAGAAATATAGAGGAATGAAACAACACAAATATAGAAGAATGAAACATAACACACATATAGAGGAATGAAACATAACACAAATATAGAGGAATGAAACATAACACACATATAGAGGAATGAAACATAACACACATATAGAGGAATGAAACATAACACACATATAGAGGAATGAAACATAACACACATATAGAGGAATGAAACATAACACACATATAGAGGAATGAAACATAACACACATATAGAGGAATGAAACATAACACACATATAGAGGAATGAAACATAACACAAATATAGAGGAATGAAACATAAAACAAATATAGAGGAATGAAACATAACACAAATATAGAGGAATGAAACATAACACAAATATAGAGGAATGAAACATAACACACATATAGAGGAATGAAACATAACACAAATATAGAGGAATGAAACCTAACACGAATATAGAGGAATGAAACATAACACAAATATAGAGGAATGAAACATAACACAAATATAGAGAAATGAAACATAACACACATATAGAAGAATGAAACATAACACACATATAGAGGAATGAAACATAACACAAATATAGAGGAATGAAACATAACACACATATAGAGGAATGAAACATAACACAAATATAGAGGAATGAAACATAACACAAATATAGAGGAATGAAACATAACACACATATAGAGGAATGAAACATAACACAAATATAGAGGAATGAAACATAACACAAATATAGAGGAATGAAACATAAAACAAATATAGAGGAATGAAACATAACACAAATATAGAGGAATGAAACATAACACAAATATAGAGGAATGAAACATAACACACATATAGAGGAATGAAACATAACACAAATATAGAGGAATGAAACCTAACACGAATATAGAGGAATGAAACATAACACAAATATATAGGAATGAAACATAACACAAATATAGAGAAATGAAACATAACACACATATAGAGGAATGAAACATAACACACATATAGAGGAATGAAACATAACACACATATAGAGGAATGAAACATAACACACATATAGAGGAATGAAACATAACACACATATAGAGGAATGAAACATAACACACATATAGAGGAATGAAACATAACACAAATATAGAGGAATGAAACATAAAACAAATATAGAGGAATGAAACATAACACAAATATAGAGGAATGAAACATAACACAAATATAGAGGAATGAAACATAACACACATATAGAGGAATGAAACATAACACAAATATAGAGGAATGAAACCTAACACGAATATAGAGGAATGAAACATAACACAAATATATAGGAATGAAACATAACACAAATATAGAGAAATGAAACATAACACACATATAGAAGAATGAAACATAACACACATATAGAGGAATGAAACATAACACAAATATAGAGGAATGAAACATAACACACATATAGAGGAATGAAACATAACACAAATATAGAGGAATGAAACATAACACAAATATAGAGAATGAAACATAACACATATATAGAGGAATGAAACATAACACACATATAGAGGAATGAAACACAACACACATATAGAGGAATGAAACATAACACACATATAGAGGAATGAAACATAACACACATATAGAGGAATGAACCATAACAGATAAAGAGAAAGAAAATGTGACACAAAGAAGGAACAACGTGTTAAAAGTAAATGAAAAAAAATAGCGAGAAATGAAAGCCTAATGCATATAAAGAAAAAGAGAACGCGACACAAATGAAGATAAATGACAACGTTCTAAATAATACGGGTGACGGTTTGAGATTAATCTCATATGTCAAGAATGTTAATTAAACCCCAGAGAAGACTACAGCAACGTCCCACCATATGTGCATTGTCATCTTAGTACTAGGTTTAACCCCAATATATTTTATTTAAAAGCAATATATTCTTGCCAAGATGAAGTTCTAAATACAGGTTTTTTTTGTGTGAGCTCTTCCTTTTCCAGCTCATCCATAACAAGACTTTATAAATCTCTATCCACGGAGAAGGAAAACAAATCATTGCAGCCTTGCAGTTGTTCTCTGGAGAAGGAAAAGTTACGGCAGAATGCCTAGACAGAAACCGAGAGCAGGATGGGTCCATAGCCATGGCCGGCATCATCCCAACGTGAAGGAAAACAAATCATTGCAGTCTTGCAGTTGTTCTCTGGAGAAGGAAAAGTTACGGCAGAATGCCTAGACAGAAACCGAGAGCAGGATGGGTCCATAGCCATGGCCGGCATCAACCCAACGTGAAGGAAAACAGCAACTTCAAACAAAAATCCAGCCTGTTGGAGACGGAATATGTTGCATTCTCTCTGTGGCATTCTGTAGTAATGTGATGTTTTTCTAAACAACATAATAGTTAAAGACACCCTCTCAGTCATAAACTGCCACGGTGCAACCATCGTGAGGAGTCCGACTATTAAGTATTTGGGATTAGCATTTGAATGGTCCCTTTCTTTCATTCAACAAGCAAGTAATGCCACTGAAAAGGTAAGCAGAGGTGTCAGCGAGATTAAGATTTTGGCAAGGGCGAACCCTCGGCAATTTTGACTATTCTCGCTGATGCAGGCGGTGGTGCTCTCAGTTCTTGATTATGGTTTGGGTATGCTCACTCTTTCATGCAGGATGTGGTGCTCTCAGACCTTGGTTAGGGTTTGGGTATGCTCACTCGCTCATGTAGGCTGTGGTGCTCTCAGTTCTTGATTATGGTTTGGGTATGCTCACTCTCTCATGTAGGCTGTGGTGCTCTCAGTTCTTGATTATGGTTTGGGTATGCTCACTCTCTCATGTAGGCTGTGGTGCTCTCAGTTCTTGATTAGGGTTTGGGTATGCTCACTCTCTCATGCAAGCTGTGGTGCTCTCAGTTCTTGATTATGGTTTGAGTATGCTCACTCTCTCATGTAGGCTGTGGTGCTCTCAGTTCTTGATTATGGTTTGGGTATGCTCACTCTCTCATGTAGGCTGTGGTGCTCTCAGTTCTTGATTATGGTTTGAGTATGCTCACTCTATCATGTAGGCTGTGGTGCTCTCAGTTCTTGATTATGGTTTGGGTATGCTCACTCTCTCATGTAGGCTGTGGTGCTCTCAGTTCTTGATTAGGGTTTGAGTATGCTCACTCTCTCATGCAAGCTGTGGTGCTCTCAGTTCTTGATTATGGTTTGGGTATGCTCACTTTCTCATGCAAGCTGTGGTGCTCTCAGTTCTTGATTATGGTTTGGATATGCTCACTCTTTCATGTAGGCTGTGGTGCTCTCAGTTCTTGATTATGGTTTGGGTATGCTCACTCTCTCATGCAGGCTGTGGTGCTCTCAGTTATTGATTATGGTTTGGATATGCTCACTCTCTCATGCAAGCTGTGGTGCTCTCAGTTCTTGATTAGGGTTTGGGTATGTTCACTCTCTCATGCAAGCTGTAGTGCTCTCAGTTCTTGATTATGGTTTGGGTATGCTCACTCTCTCATGCAGGCTGTGGTGCAAGGCTGGAAAGTGTTTAGTTTGAGCTACGGGCAGTTCTTGGATGCACCAGAGATAAACCTATCCATTCAATGAGGTACTTACTTGACTTATCGAGCATTAGTGCGACATAGATCTGCTTAGGTTTCGAACTTTATTTGAACACTATAAGGAACATAAACTATCCCTTGCATTCAGAATTGGGTAGGACCAAGGGCAAGAGCCCTCAGGCATGGAAAATCCTGGATAACAGAGGCGGAGAAATCCATAAGGAGAGTTTGTGTTCTGAATGACATTAGGACTGGCGAGGATTTGATAGAAGTAACAGTGGAGAAAAGGAGGCTAACCAAAGTAACCATTAAGCTCGGCAGGGAGTGTCGCAATTGGGCTTATGGAGCTACCGAGGTCGTAATAAGTGAATTCATCGAAAAAGTGTTATCATCTCATGATCCGATCATCTAAACAGATGGTTCTGTTTCATGTGGACAGCGAAGTGGTTGGGGTTTAGTGGAATACCAACACGGCAGATAAATAGATTGGGGATCTGGCAAGTGCATCATTGGAGTTTCCAGCATGAGAATGGAGATAGAAGCAGCAATGGTGGCGATATGGTTGGTTACATAGAATATGGATCAGACAGTCTTGGTAATTTATTCGCAAAGTATGCTACAGAAGATTGGCAGGAAGTATCGGCGACAGGAGTGGATGCAGCTCTTGGATGATTCTAAATAGAACACTTTAATCTTGGTGTAATGTCCAGGACACGCTGGTGTACATGACAATGAAATAGTCGATAAGCTCGCTGGCAGCTCTATAGCTCGTTTCAAATCATCTGCCCAACTTTTAAAATCGATATCTTTTTAATCTCTTTTTGTAATTTTTTCAAAATTTGCATGTAAAGTTATAATGATTAGAACCCAACAGGGAATTAATTTCATTAAAAAAAAACATTTGGTTATTATTGTTGCTTATTTGATTTATATAAATTTATAACGACCCATTGATGTAGTCAAAACTTAATGTTTACAGTATTTTAAGTTAAAAATAGCGATTAAAAATCCATACACGGTACAATTGACGTTTTTGCACACTTTCCACGTGGGCTTTCTGACACAATTAGACACTTGTAGAAAATACGAGGCATTGTGTGTTCCATTTCCGTTCATTCATAGGTGGAGACGTGGAAAAATAACATTTATCATGAGTCTTAAAATGAAATTCTGCAGTTTACAAAACATCGCAATAAAAATGTATGACTATTTTTGCAAAGAGGCTAAACGAGGAAGATTATTTCATTCTTTAGAAAACCCTGAGAATAGGACAAGACACATTTTGGATTTATCTAAACGGTCATTTAATCGCTAGATTAAAGCGCGTGACCGTCAATGTTCAAAATATACAAAATCACAAGGAAGAGCAAAATTGTTGGATAATTTCGACAGTGAACTTATTAGAAGTGAAATTCGCAAAATGTTGGGTATGAATGAAACTGTTACAATAAGAAAATTAAAAGTATCGCTGAAAAAGAACAACAGTATTGAAATATCAAAGTCTACATTATGGAGGAATGTGAGAGCTGCAGGCTTTACATTCAGAAAGTATTCCAATGGACGAAACATCATCTGTGAGAAGCCACATATAGTAGTCATGAGAAGCAAGTACTTACGTGAAGTAAAAGAGGTGCGCAAGCAAGGTTATGATATTGTGTACTTGGATGAAACATGGATCAATGCTCACCACACTAACCAAAGGGAATGGCAGTCATCAGATGGAAAGATTAAGAGATTAATACCTAGCAGCAAAGGACAGCGCTTGATAATTGCTCATGCAGGTAGTCGACAACATGGACTAATACAGAATGCAGAGCTCATTTTTCTTTCAAAATCCATAGACAATCGGGATTATCACTCTGAGATGAATGGCCACATATTTAGACATTGGATTGAAAATTATGTTCTCCCAGCACTAGATCGACCATCTTGCCTGATAATGGACAATGCAGCGTACCACAACATTGTTGCACTTGAAGATAAAGTCCCGACGTCATCCAGTACAAAAGATGCTATTAAGATATGGCTCACAAGGAGCACATACAATTTAATAACATGTACTTAAAACCTGAATTACTATCTCTAGTAAAGCAAAAACAAAGGACACAGATTTTTCAAATAGATAAGATTATCCAAGAGCACGGTCATATAAGTTTGAGGCTGCCACCTTACCATGCTCATTTAAATCCAATAGAACTAATCTGGGCAAAATTAAAAGGACTAGTGGCAGATGAAAATACAACATTCAAAATATGCGATGTAAAGACTCTTGCTAATCTCGCTTTATTAAATATAGACAAAGATTATTGGGCTAAATGTGAAGACCACGTCTTAAAACAGGAAGAGGAATATTGGAAAATTGATGGTTTGTGGAATGTTCAACCCCAAACAGTTATTAATATTTTAGACTCGTCTGATTCAGAATGAAAGTATATAGCCCCCACAATGTTGGCCCCTATATTACCTTAAATTAGTTCAACAAACGGTCCTTTTCAGGACCACACAACTATGAAAATTGGACATACAGGTATACCTTGATATTATCGTCCGTCCTCGAACTGAGCAGACAATAATTCTCCTGGTGTTTTATTTTATCCAGTTATTTCCCCATTACGGCCACGCCTTTACCTAGTGAAAATTAATCATAGACCAGCAACTACGGTAATTTCTATTCTTTAGGGCTTCACAATTTACAATTTTGACAAACATCAAAGTAATATCGCCGCTTTAAGAAAACTGCAGCTGCAAGATATTTGTTAAATATACATTTAAAGGGTCTTTTGCATTCTAATAACATTTGGAAAATTTCAAAAGTTTTTAACAAACGGTTAGAGAGTAATAGCGTTTTGAAGTTGGGCAGATGATTTGAAACGAGCTATAGCACTGAGTTTGGCCTTACTCTGGACAAAGAGGACATCGCCAAGTTTTGGTCTTCATTCCTTAAAAGAGATCATGTGCTGAAGGTCTGAAATATAGGGACACCATATATATATATATATATATATATATATATATATATATATATATATATATATATATATATATATAGAGAGAGAGAGAGAGAGAGAGAGAGAGAACTACTGATGAGTCTAACGGTGGAAAAGGGATCTGGTCGATCCGGTGTGGTTAGTGAGAAAAGCAGATGTGTCTGTAATCAAAACCTTACAGGAACAATCCACTTGTATACGCTTCGAGAAATTAATGGACGGGCGGTGAAGCGGGTATGGGGATGCCCCGACTGCAATAAAACCATTGAATAGAAAGAATAGCGGTGCAGATTTAGAGGAAAAATCAGCACACACACAAGTAGCGATCATACAATTAGCTCATCGTGTGTCACGAAGTTGTTCTTACCCTTCTATATATGAATACCGACCATATAACCAGCTCATCGTGTGTCACGATGTTGTTCTTACCCTCCTATATATGAATACCGACCATATAACCAGCTCATCGTGTGTCATAATGTTTTCTTACCCTTCTATATATGAATACTGACCATATAACCAGCTCATCGTGTGTCATAATGTTGTTCTTACCCCTCCATCATAAAACAGGACGATGAGTCTCGCAAGATCATACGTCTTGATCACCGAAGAAGAAAAACTGGTAAACGTTGCACAGGGTCTCAACAACCTGCAATACTTTCATCTTTGGAACAAACAAATCCTACTTCAGTTTATACTGCCTTTTATGGGTGTCGCTTTTGCTTTCCCTCCTGGACCATTCGCTTGTGTAAATTCATATTTACCATTAGTCCATTTCTAAAGGAAATAGGAAGTGAAGTTGTCACGTATCTCGAGATCAGTGATATTGAGCTATGTGTGTTTTAAACTCATTTCTTCTTCTCTTCTTTTTTTCTTCTTCCTCTTCTGCGATCATGACTCTGTCAGAGTAGGATTCCGGACTCTCTAACGAAGGCAGCTGTCTGTTTAAGTGATTCGGTTGCCCCGTATAGTTTTATAGTTTATTATAGGTGGGTGTGGTTCACATTGTGCTTCTCAGGTCTGTGCACTGGGGGCAATTCTGTAGAACATGTACAAAACTCATTTTCTATACGTTATTTGAAAGTAGGCACACGCTAATCAAAAGCTGCGTGCTACTAGGTCATTACACGCATCACAGCTTCTGTGCGCTTTGATCAATGACCTATGAAACTATCAGTAAATTGTAATCAATACCTTGAGTGCTCCGGAACTATTTCTAGACTAAATTACACAGGGTATAATGAGATTCATTTGTGTGCTTTCAGTAGACGAGTACTTCAATGTCGAGTCTCTCGTGTTAAATTTCACTGTGGTCTCACAATTCTTTATTCCATCTTTTAATTCTCGTGTAGTTCTCTCATTCGAAACAAAATCCTGCAAAAATCGTTGAGATACCTTAGATAATGAAAAAGAGCGATGAAGTTACTTTAAAAGACTCAAACATTAAACAGAACTGGCTTATAAACAACATATTACAATGAAAATAAAAAAATACTACGGCCATTTCAAATGATACAGTGGGCTGGAAAGAACAGTAATGGAAGGCATGGTTGCAGCAATACGAGACAGGGTATGGCCAAGAAGAAGGTGTTTTCAAGACATCAAAGACACATTGAACATTACAATAGAGGTAGTGGGAGATCTGGCTAGAGACAGAGATTCTTTCAGACGGGGAAGTTGTGAATGCAATGGTCTATGAAAGATCTGGCCAGAGAAAGAGATTATTACCGACGAGCTGTGATGAGTGCATTGTTCGGAAAAGGACACGAGACTCGATTATGATGATTCTCATATGTTAAACGCTACTATGATCAAACTATGATAATTTATGTGTCGATTATTTCATGTCATGTGAAACTATCTTCGCAATTATTACAACTTCAATTTATTTCATATTAAATTCAACCATAATCACAAATTATTATTTTAGTGTTAAATTCGACTATAATTCACACATACACACACAAACACACACACACACACACACACACACACACACACATGTAGTCTTTGCTTCAAGTATTGGCTATTTCATCTTGAGGTCAACTATATTCGCACATTTTGTGCAAAATAATTTAGATTTTATTACAATTTAAACTGATTTGGTTATATTTCCCATGTGTCGTTGATAGTTGAATGGATGTACACTAACATTATATTTTCCATGTGTCGTTGATAGTTGAGTGGATGTACACTAACATTATATTTCCCATGTGTCGTTGATAGTTGAATGGATGTACACTAACATTATATTTCCCATGTGTCGTTGATAGTTGAGTGGATGTACACTAACATTATATTTCCCATGTGTCGTTGATAGTTGAATGGATGTACTACACTTACATCTCCCATTCGCTTTAAGACATCAATCAAATCATAACGCCCACAACAATATATGTATAACAAGAGCAACAAATGCGAGTCATAATAGCTCACATACCAGAAAAGTGTTGGTATTGCAGCAATAAACTTATCTTCACCTTTTTTTTTAATTCTGTATACAAGTGATGGTCAAACCGCGGCCCGCGGGCCAGATCCGGCCCACTGGTCTATTTTTTTTGGCCATTAAAGCGTCCAAGGAATCTACTACATTAAATATCTATAAATAAAAACCGAACTTCCAGCCGGTTAAAAATAAAATATAAAGCAATTGATGGCGATAATAATCAGCGACTTTGTTTATAGTTGGCGCGGCAAAGTTGCTTTTCTGTCAGTGATGACAGCGGGCAAGCATTATTATTTATGACTAAATCACATCATGTAATTATTGACGGTACTCTTAGTTTGGCCCTCTGGTTCTAGCATTGGCCATAATCTGGCTCTCGGTCAACCTTAAGTTCGCCATCACTGGTTTATATTGTTTCAATTATGACTCGCTTTAAGTGTTTTTTGGTCGGGAGCCGCGATATCTCAGTGGTTAGTGAACTGGACTACAAAGGACAAGAGGTAGGGTTCGATCCCAATCGACGGCTTCCGGGTTCACCCAGCCTTAAATGGTTACCGGATTTTTTTCTGGGAAAGTAAAGCGGCATAGGCGTGGTATCGACCACGTTACCCCAAAAATCATGTGCTGAAGGTCTGTAAAATTGATGGTCACTAACACCATATTCCCTATACGCCACTTGTCGTGACGGGGCTCCTTACTTCCTTACTTACTAATGTTTTTGGCCCGAAATGTTATGCTTCCTAGCTTCGTAATTTTTCTTCTGTAAGTCATTTACATGTGCAATCTTCAGATAGTGTCGGGTTCTGCTCTATAGACATGCTTAATCGGAGAGACCTAAACTACGATATAACGATATCTGTAAATCATCTCTGAATGACTTCTCCATCTGTGAAAATGACTGAGAACATCTGGCAAGTGATTGCACATCACGGAGAGCATGTAAAAGGAACGGTGTAACATCATTTGAGACTGTGCTAAGGCAAAACTTAGAAGAGAAAAGACTCATGAAAAAGGATGGAAAACCCTGTGGACCAGTGGGCCTGACTTGTTCATTCTGTGACCGCGTGTGTTTGTCAAACATTGGTAGAATTAGCCATGAGTGAAGCTGTTCGACAAAAAAAAAACACCTAAAAATATACACAATAGCCTCCACTAGACCGTTTGACAAGACGAAAAGGTCCATATATATATATATATATATATATATATATATATATATACATGCTTAGAAGATAGTAGCCTGTGCTTATTGTTACAATACCTAAAGTACTACTCTTATTCAGCTAGGCCTCCTCAGTCAGCCCTTTACAGATGTGTCTATTGTTACAACACGTATAGAACTACTCTTATTCAAATAGGCATTGGCAGACCAAAGAAATGGGATCATGCGAGAACAGGTTTTCTTTTAATGAGATAATTTATGTAGTTCATAGTAACCTGAAAATAAAATAGAAGACAAAAATGAAGGAATAACATGATCATACTTCGAGTTGTTTTCTTACATTTTACATAACTTGAGAACTTCCGGTTTATTGCTTAGTCTATCTCAACAGCTAAGAGGTTAAGGATCAATGTTCCTGCTTCAATTCACAGCTCAGCAATTTTCTAAAATAAAAAAAAAACATCAAGAAAGCAAGACTGCAGGCTTTTGTTTCGCTATTTTAGTAATGGAAATATCGTGTTTGTTTCTCAGTAGCCTTGTAATATTAAAGCCTTTCTAGTAACGAATAACCTTTAATTTTTTTCCCCCTAAACATTCCCTGAAAACATCAATTCTCCTTCCAGGAATTTCTCTGGACAATCGATTCTAGGAAACGCAAGACACGTTTAAAAACTTAACATATTTTTACCTACTTTTGTTGGAAAAGGGAAGAGATTCTCATGAAATATTATTTTTTAGATCATAAAGAAAATTGAATTATTGTCCTTTAATAGCATACAGAAGGCAATATACTTCTCGAGATTGATTAGATTTGCATGCTAAACTAGCCGTTATCCGTCTCCAAATTCACACAATTTGAATGGATTAACATGCATCCATCCTGGCAAGTTTGGGGACTCTATAAATCATTACAAAATTAAAAGTAGTAATAAATACATGAATGACCTCAGCAAACCCAAACAAAAGAGACGCCAAGTCGCAGGAAACAGCATAATTCTTGTTTATTGTAGATAGGACTATCGTTATTGTGTCCGGGCAATGCCCATTAGCAACGTGATCTTTTGTCTACTTGCACCGGAAGATCTCAATAGAGTGCACGATAATCGAGGCTCTGGTGAGGGCTTTTAACAACGGAATTATCGACGACATCAATAAGAGGGATAATAATAAACAATTAGTGCAGCAAATATTTAGCCAAACGAATGCAGTTGCACTGAGACATAATTTCGAAAAGTGCCCATGATGCAACTAGCTATAGTTTAATCGAGATGAAAAGAAAGAACTTCATGACGTCTCGAGTCTGTCATTCTGCAACTATGTACAGGAACTATCGTATAGTTTCTCGGTAATGTGGCTAGCACAACGCCAGTACCGTTTTTTACCAAAAATCGCCGGTATCCATTTAGGGCTGGAGGAACCTAGGGGCTGTTGATACGGATCGAACCAGAACTCCTATACTTACCCAGGCCAGTTGACAATTGACTGCTCTACCATGGCATCAAATCAACTTACAATTCACCATAATTTCAGTGAACTGCGGGATACAATCGCAAAGATCCACTAACTTCCATCCTAGTTATTTGATTTTAGTTCATGACTTTCCAGGTACAGTCGCTCTACTGATTCATTATTCATTCATTATTCAAGTAAGTAATTCATTATTCAGGTAAGTCATTATTCATTCAAATAAAGCTACCTTTCAAACATAGGCCGCGAACAAGGTCTCTCCATCCATCCTTATTCTTGGACATTTTCTCTGCTTCTTTCCAGTCTAGACTAATGTTGTAAATGAGGTTCAATGGTTTTATTTTCCTCTATGCATTCCTGAGCCTTTCCTAATTGCTCTTTCCCTGTGGACTTCATGATAATGCATGTCTTGTTATGTTGCCATACGATTTTCTTTGTCAAATTCTGTTGTACGATTGACTCTTTGTTTATTTCTGTTCATTTTTATTGGTATTTTCTGAATGTTCTTCCTTCTCAACGTGAACGTCAGACAAAGAAGAACTACCATAACACTATGACGTGCAGAATGTCCTAGGAGATGAGGATATCTATATCTATTTGTTCCTAATGTCGTCTACATAACAAGGTTAGCATGTTGTTTATCCTACTCCATTCTCTATGTGTGCATCTGAATAAACAACCAATGAAGTAACAAACACACAATAGTTTCGAAATGAACAAAATTGATAACTAAATGTTAATTAGCACAACTCTATTTACGCGGATAGTTCGCGCCAAAACCAAGCACTATTTAGTGAAACAGTGTACAATAGCAAACACTGTGTGTAGTGTGTAACTGGTGTCAATAGTCGTCCAGATATATGTATTTGATGAATGACGTACAACATGGCTTTACCAACAATAAGCAAAGTAATAATAGCGTATATTGTATATTTACAGTGTATATGTTCTCATTGTCAATCTCTCTCTTTATCTCTCTAACTATCTCTCATGTTATCTCCATTTCTCTTTTTAACTCTCTAACTCTCGTTATCTCTCTTTTTATCTTTCTCTTTATATCTCTCTTTATATCTCTCTTTATCTCTCTCTCTCTCTCTCTCTCTCTCTCTCTCTCCAATAAGTTCATATGTAAGGATTGATTACGACATTTAACCTAATCTTTCAAAAAACGGAAAAGAAATATTAAAATGTGTACCTGAATAATATCATGCTAATTTAATAATAACAAAACAAAAAAAAAACATCTTGCTTTTTTCTGATCAAAGAGCTAACTATACTACAGAAAAGAACATAATCTTTCGCACATTTTTAAGGCCAGGTAAATCGAAGATAACTGATATTGTATGCGGTGGACACTGTGATTGTATTGATTGTGAGATCGTCTGTGTTGTTTTTAAAAGCCATAACAGCGGCCTGCACTTTTAGACAAATCCCCGGAAAGTCAAAGAAGGTTCATTTTAGGGGAAACAAAAAAAGATCTAGAGAAGAATTTAGGAGAATGCGATCGATTTCTGATAGCAGACAAAAAGGAAGTTCTGTAAATATATGGGAAACCAGCCGTCTCTTTCACTTCCTCTGCTCCAGTGGTTCCTAGAATTTTTCAAACCGCGACCCATAAATCTGAGCGACAGTGTTCGTGTGCTATAATGATATCTTCATGTGTTACCAGGTAAGAGACTAATCGGAATGGTCTGGGCATAGAGGTGATGGTCTTATAGCGAAGACAAAATCGAACAATAGTAATGCTGCTGTGCTCAAATATTAAAAGCACTATAGTCAAATAAGCATAGTAACTTTCAATTTTTCGTAAGCATCTATTGAATTATAAAAACTACCATATAGAGATATTTGTAAGTCATTTCTGAATGACTTCTGCATCTATGAAAATGACTGGAGTCTTTTTTTTTTTTTTTTTTTTTTTTTGCTTCCTGAGACTTGGGGTGGTAGCCGCAGAAAGAAATCATTCCAACTTTAAAAATTGAAACATTAAAAAATTCCAACTGGTGCAGCCGTGATTGGAACCCACAACCTCTCTGTCTCGAGGTCGACGTCTTGCCTCGAGACCAGCCAGTCCCCACTAGAGACATCTGGTAAGAGATCGCACATCATGGAGAGCCTGTATAACAAAAATAGCGCAACATCTTTCTGAGGCTATACTATCGTAAATCATGGAGGAGAAAGACTTATGAAAACAGATAGATAACCCTGTGCATCAGTGGGCCTGATTTGTTCATTCTATGACCGAATGTGTTTGTCAAACATTAGAATCAGCCATGAAAGAAGCTGTTCGACAATAACAAAACCTCCCCCAAAATAATACATAACAACCTCAACTAAACCTTCTGACAAGACGAATAGGAGTTATATGTTATTGAGTAATCAAATAGTGGTGATGTTAAGTGACTATTCCGTATCCAAAATAGACCTCTAAGAATTTTTCTTTCGTCTCTCTGAGAGTCTATTAGCAATGCTAGAATATTGTACCAAGTTGTGACGATAATTCATTAAGGGTAGTTTTCCATTCACAACTTAGAAAACTTCTCTTTGGTTTGTCTTTGGCTGTGTCTTCTTTATATTCCATGACCTTCTGTTTTGTGTTTTCTTGCTAGGCGCCCTAAACATTGATCCTGTCTAAATCTAAATCAATTGCGAGATTTGATAAAATATCTTTAGAATTATTGAAAACTGCTAGAATAAAAACTTAGATAAGAGAAAGAGTATATGGATCTATGCTCTATGGGCCGGCTACAGCCCGAAATGTCAGTAGATTAGATAGATAGAAATCTAAATCTACACCAGAAATTATTTTTTTTGTTAAAACCTCAGTATTCATAACTTACTAATTGACTTGTATATAATGTGCAGAAAGTAGCATTTATCATAGCCCGTCGGAAAGAATCCCTGCCCCTAGTCAGATCGCTCACATCTTTTGTCTCCATATTTTGGGGCTATTTGTTGTCTTGAAACCATATTATTCGTAGTCTCTCTATCTGGTCTTCATGGAATCATGCCTGTTGACACGGCCGCGGTACTGCTATTCTGCGTATGTTGTTTTTAAGCCATTTCTTTTCACTTTTCAATATTTAGTTCTTTTAATATGTCTGCATTGCTCTTTTTCATTATGAAAAGCATTTTAAAGATTTTCCTACAGCATTTTGTTGTGAATGTATAATTTTTCTTCATTTTTGTTTTCGAGATTGTCCACGATTCGCAACTATATGTTGCTATTGGTAAGATACAAACTCTCATTAGTCTTAATGTTATTGCTTTGTTGGTGTTGTGTCATATGTTCTTCATAGCATTCAATTTTTTGTTTCTATTCTAATCTTCTTTTCATCTACTTCTGGCGGTCTCCATTGTTAGTTATTACAAATCGTAGATATTCATCGCTTGTGCATGCTATCATAAAGCTTTTATTTCTAAATATATGCCGTGAATACTGAACTGGCAGTTTTCTTTAACGCAATTATCTCGTCTCAAGATGATATGCGGAAGAGTACAGGTTTGAGTCTTGGTTCGGGTTGTCCATTACTGTTGTATGATTGTTGTTGTTTGTGAATGCTCTGAGTGATGTTGGAATGTATGTGTTCATTTACATCTGTTATCTGCCTGTGCGGCGAGGGACCCCTGTGCTGCCAGGGGAAAATGGTTTACCACGCAAAATTCAGTTCCTCGTCTCTAGGGACTTCGTCAAAGGTCAAAGCTGGCGAACGAAAAAAATACATCTTTCTCCTCGAACTTTCCTCAATAATACATTTGTACCTATTTGTTATTGTTGTCCTCTATCATTAAACCATTTGAAAGAGAAAGTTTATGAGCTTAGAAAGCTTTGGACACATAACGTGGGAAGACAATATTACAAATAGAGAAGTCTAGTTGTCTCCATTTAGCAAAGATCGGTCGTGAACAGAAAGTAACGGGGCAGGCAGTTTGCAAATATCAATGCTGCCCCAAAAGACCGTCAGGGTTATGGAAGGAAACTGCATCATCATCATCATCATCATCATCATCATCATCATCATCATCATCATCATCATCATCATCATAATCTTCGTCATCATCATCATTTAGTGCCGTCTATTTCTTTTACATAGTTTCGTACTCGTTTTTAGCGCTGTTTTAAACTCCATTATTTATTTTCTTCTCTGGCCACCCAATTTTTGTCCATTCTTCTATAAATCCACATTTCAGTGGCTTCAATTTCCATTTGTTATTGATTGTTTATGTGTCTAGGGAATACAGGAGTGTTGATAGAAATAACATTTCATTGGTCTCACTTTTACGTAGTTTTCTTGTTGTTTGTTTTTATGTGAGTGCATCTTTCATTCCTTAGAAATGCTTTTTGCTAACACTGTTCTTACTGTCTCACATTTTCCATCATATGTTGTGACACAATCGTCACAGCTACATTCTTGAAATTGTGTAGTTGATTTTACATTTACAGAGAGTTGGTGCTAAGAGTTGAAGAATTTCAATGTAAATAAAACGTCACCGGTTCTAATAATTCACTTACCAAATTTCTAATTTAAGAAAACTATATAAATTTACTTGTTTCCTTCTTTGTTTGACACGTCTGGCATAATTCCTATTCGGTTGTACTCCCACGTCTTAAAACTTAGATTCTTCTATCGATCTATACAAGAAAATACCCAGGCGCAGACTAAAGAAATAAATGTAAAAGATATCCACATATATTGTAGCGAGTGACGAATATCGTGTTTCTCCAACATTTTTTTTCCAATTACCTTCGGTATATTTATGGATAATGTACCAGCATCGGATTTGGTAGCCTTTCATTTCTATTTAAAAAAAAATCACTGCTACTTATGTTCTGATGTAATGTAACAGTCTTAACTGCCGATAGGAAGACAAATTCGACATAGTTTTGAATATAACCCAATGAGCTGTTCGGGAGGCAATTATATTAGTCACTTCGATGCGATTGGTGAGTATAAAGTGTTATTGAATCGAACTCTTCTTCTGTCCTTCTTCCTGTGCCCTTCAGCGTCGTCGGGTGCATTTTCACGCCAAAACTATTAACAGAAAAAACAACAGAGCACGACCAAAATGTGTTCATAGCTTTCATAGCAAACATTCGAGTCAGTAAACAGAGACCAATTATGGGGGATGCTAACAACATACAGAGAAGTGAAGACCTAACCAAGCTAATTAAAAGTCTCTACATCAACAGCAGCTGCATAGTCAGAACAGCAATGGCCTCCACAGACCACTTCGAAGCTACATCTTGTGTAGAACAGGGTTGCGTACTATCCCTACTTTTGTTTATCACCAATACGGACTACTTTTGTTTAAGTTTGCCAATCCATTAGATCCTCAGGATATTAATACGCTGTTATTTACAAGGGATCAGGCACTAATATACTGAAAAATCGAATCTGCAAAAACACTTAAATAGACTCAACAGCACAGGACAACGGGAAACAACACGAAAATCAATACCAAGAAAACAGAAGTCATGAACATCGCAAAAGAGAAACTGAACATGAACATAATGAGAGACAGCAAAATATTAAAACAGTGAAGGGATTTAGATATCTAGGAGGTCTAGTGACGAATGACAATTCACAAACAGCAGAGATATACACAAGGTGCAACAAAGCTTGTCAAATCATCGGGCAACTGTCGCTACTATTGACCAACAAGGAAATAACTTTAGAGGCAAAACGGGCACTCTACAATACAATCTTCATTACAGCATTGTGTTACCAATGCCAGACTTGGACCTTAGATGCAAGAACAATAAGAAAATAACCTCTGCTGAGATGAAATGTGTTAGACGAATGGCAGGAAACAGCCTACGAGATCATAAATGAAGAACTGAAAAAAATGCTAGAAATAATGCCTGCTATTGAATACAGAAAGAAACAACAGATAAAATGGCTTGGTCGTGTGATAAGACAGAAATACCAAAACACAACACAACGAGCCTTTAATAAACGTTGCGAGAACACCAGACCCAACGGCCGACAACAAAAAAGATGGATTAACAGAATATTAGAAATATTAGGTATTATAACAGCAGTGGCTAAAAGAAGAGTAAAAGACCGCAAATTATTTTAAACTCGCATGCTAGAAGTTAGAAATTCGTTAATTTACCATGAAAATATTAGTTCGCAATACTTTATCCCTAGACCAGACAATTAATTTGACCTTGACACCCTCGCTAAACCGCTTCACCTCTCTCCCTTCTGGCAAACACCGGCCTGTAATTATTCCTGAGCATGACTGAGAGCAAATTTGATGAATGTTTATCAGGAAACCAGAGTAATGGAACCAGATATTGATGAAATCATATTTATTTTTTATGTTACTGTATCTTGACTAGAAGAATATTGAGAATACCATGGACTGCTAAGAAGAGTAACGAAAACGTTTTGAAAGAGGCCAAAGCAAAAAGAGAGCTAATTTTCAATATTAGGAAGAAACAATTATCATGTTTTGGCCATGTAATGAGAAGGGAGGGAGCCGTGATAGCTCAGTGGTTAGTGAACTGGACTACAAAGGACAAGGGGTATGGTTCGATCCCAACCGACGGATTCCGGGTTCACCCAGCCTTTAATGGGTACCGGATTTTTTTCTGGGAAAGTAAAGCGGCACAGGCGTAATACCGACCACATTGCCCCAAAAATCATGTGCCGAAGGTCTGTAAAATTTATGGTCACTAACACCGTATTCCCTATACGCCATATGGTGTGACTTTACTTTTTTTTTTTTTAATGAGAAGGGAACAAATGGGATATATTGTGACAACTGGGAAAATTGAGGGACGAAGATATAGAGGGAAGCACAGAGAAAAGATACTAGACAGCTTAAGTGAATGGCTTTGAAGAAGGTCAATAACAGAAATGATAAATAACTGCCGAGATCGAAAGTTGTGGAGAGACATGATCACCTACGCCAGCAGGCCCGGTACTTGATGATGATAATGATTTTGACTGTTTCTTACTTTAAAAAAAAATAACCAGATTTGTTATGTCTATTAAGGAATGTATGTGTGAGCCTGGCATCAATACGGTCTTACAGAAAAGACAAAATATTTGCCAAAACAACCAGCTATTGCTATTGTCTCTATCATTTTTATTTGCCTTCTTGGCGAGGGATGATCTGTTTAACCACAAACTAGTTGTAGTCTCCGTCAGTCATAGTTGACTATGGATTTTGCAGCGCCTACAGAATTGTTTTTTTTCTTTCTCTGTGTATTCTATTTTTCTAAGAATCGGTTTGATTCTTGTTTGAGTTGTAGCATTAGTGTGTTTTTAATAGCTTGCGATCAGCAGCTATTTCTTCCCAGGCTGCAGGGTTTATTTTCAAAATCTTCATGTGACGTTTACGCACGTCTATAAATCTATAACAATCTCCATAAATAAATAAGCCTTCTGGATTATATCAGACCGCAGTTACAGTTATAGCATAGTAATGACAGCTATACCATCTGAAGATCATCTTGAAAGGGACGTTACAAGGTAGACGGGGCAGAGGCAGACCAAGACTAAAGTGGACTGATAACATCAAAACATGGACAGAGGAACCTATGATAACTTGACATGTTACAATAAGAGATAAAGTAAAATTGTGTTCCATGTTGGTCACTTTTGACATGGAGACGGCACCCAATAATTGAAAGAAGTGATAACTACATTTATTTATGACCACTACTCGACAAATAACCTGATCGATATTGCCGTTGGGGAGAACCTATCCCTGAGAAGGACTGCTTAGCTTACAATAAAGAGTAAGAAGATAACAAACACTGTTCCACTCAAACATTATCTTACATGAGCAAGAAGATAACAAATACTGTTCCACTCAAACATTATCTTACATGAGCAGAAGATAACAAATACTGTTCCACTCAAACATTATCTTACATGAGCATGAAGATAACAAACACTGTTCCACTCAAACATTATCTTACATGAGCAAGAAGATAACAAACACTGTTACACTCAAACATTATCTTACATGAGCAAGAAGATAACAAATACTGTTCCACTCAAACATTATCTTACATGAGCAAGAAGATAACAAATACTGTTCCACTCAAACATTATCTTACATGAGCAAGAAGATAACAAATACTGTTCCACTCAAACATTATCTTACATGAGCAAGAAGATAACAAACACTGTTCCACTCAAACATTATCTTACATGAGCAAGAAGATAACAAACACTGTTCCACTCAAACATTATCCTACATGAGCAAGAAGATAACAAACACTGTTTTACTCAAACATTATCCTAAATAGTAGGAAGATAACAAACACTGTTTTACTCAAACATTATCCTAAATAGGTAGGAAGATAACAAACACTGTTCCACTCAAAATTATCCTAAATGAGCAAGAAGATAACAAACACTGTTCCACTCAAACATTATCCTAAATGAGAAGAAGATAACAAACACTGTTCCACTCAAACATTATTCTAAATGAGCAAGAAGATAACAAACACTGTTCCACTCAAACATTATCCTAAATGAGCAAGAAGATAACAAACAATGTTCTACTCAAACATTATCCTAAATGAGCAAGAAGATAACAAACACTGTTCTACTCAAACATTATCCTAAATGAGCAAGAAGATAATAAACACTGTTCCACTCAAACATTATCCTAAATGAGCAAGAAGATAACAAACATTGTTCTATTCAAACATTATCCTAAATGAGCAAGAAGATAACAAACACTGTTCCACTCAAACATTATCCTAAATGAGCAAGAAGATAATAACACTGTTCCACTCAAACATTATCCTAAATGAGTAAGAAGATAACAAACACTGCTCCACTCAAACATTATCCTAAATGAGCAAGAAGATAACAAACACTGTTCTACTCTAACATTATCCTAAATGAGCAAGAAGATAACAAACACTGTTCTATTCAAACATTATCATAAATGAGCAAGAAGTTAACAAACACTGTTCTACTCAAACATTATCATAAATGAGCAAGAAGTTATCAAACACTGTTCTACTCAAACACTATCCTAAATGAGTATGAAGATAACAAACAATGTTCCACTTAAACACTATCCTAAATGAGTATGAAAATAACAAACAATGTTCCACTCAAACACTATCCTAAATGAGTAAGAAGATAACAGCACACTGTTCTCCTCAAACATTATCCTAAATGAGCAAGAAGATAGCAAAGTCCCATGACAAACTTTATCGCTGACATCGAAGTCAACAAGACCGTGACATTTTTCCTCGACACAACATTCCATTTGACCTTCGAATTCTCTTTCAGAAATTTGGTTGCAGTAGTTAACAAAAGACCGCCCTCTCAAGTGTCATTTATCCTCCAATCATTTTTGCTCCATCCCTTCAGCCCTAATTTCATGTCCCTATTTTTGTCCAATAGCAATTTCTCTAAGCTTGATCTTCCATTCATACTCAAATTTATTCTCTTAAAACTTTCAGGAAACAACCAAATAGTCACATTGCCAATTTTATTTTGTTTTACAATTCCTCGGAATATCTCATTTCCAAAGTCTATTTTGGTCCTTGTAACATTATGTTGTAATTCATCATAATCAAGTACTTTACCTGCTGGCGTAGGCGATCATGTCTCTCCAAATCTTTCGATCTCAACAGTTATTTATCTTTTCTATTGTTGACTCTCTGCCAAGCCATTCTCTCGCGCTGTCTGGTGTCTTTTCTCTTTGCTTACCTCTATCTCTTCGCCCCTCAACATTCCCAGTTGTCACAATATATTCCAGTTTTTTATCCCTTCTCAGTGTATGGCCAATAAAAGATGATTGTTTCTTCCTAATATATGTCTCAATACCAAAACAACGGTATAAAATTAAAACAATATTGAAAGCTATCTTTCCAATTGCAACATATGTATGTGAATCATGGGCATTTTACAAATAACAATGAAGAAAATTGAATCATTCAAAGTGTTACAGAAAAAATTCTTATGATACATATTAAAACACTAAACATAGAAAAGGACTGGCTTATATACATCTTACAATGATAATGAAAATACCACGACCACGGTTAAAGAAAGATACAGTGAGCTTGGAAGAACAACAATAAAAGGCATAGTTCCGATAAGATGAGACGGAGGCATACCAAATGGAAGGTACTTTCAAGATATCAAAGGACCATTGAACAGGACAAAAGAGGAAGTGGAAGGTCTGACTATAGAAGTAGATGTTATTTCAGCATGGCTGCGATGAGTGTAAAGTTGTGAAAAAAGGCAAGCGACTTAATGATGAAGATGATGACTGCACTGTAGTGTATTGTGTCGTGTACTCGTAAAACATTGCATTTGTGTTGTGTTGTGTCGTGTTGTGTTGTGTTGTGTTGTGTATGCAACATTGTGTTACGCTAACAATATTTGTGGTCTGTTAATGAAACCAGTTTTAGGAATAATCAGATAATTTTTTTTCTGCCAAACATAATTGGTTGACAAGAACAGCTACTCAACAGCTGTAATTTGGGGGAAATGCTAGACGGCATTACACAAGAACTGTGAAACAGATAATATAACAAAGAGCAAGAACTGTGAAACAGATAATATAACAAAGAGCAAGAACTGTGAAACAGATAATATAACAAAGAGCAAGAACTGTGAAACAGATAATATAACAAAGAGCAAGAACTGTGAAACAGATAATATAACAAAGAGCAAGAACTGTGAAACAGATAAGATAACAAAAAGCAAGAACTGTGAGATAGTTAAGATAACAAAAAGCAAGAATAATGAGATAGATAAGAAAACAAAAAGCGAGAACTGTGAGATAGTTAAGATAACAAAAAGCGAGAACAGCGTCACACCTCGTGTTTGGTGAATGGGAAATATTATCATCATACCAACGTTGTACTATAAATGCCAGTCCTGAACGCTAGACTCTAAACAAATAAGAAAAATAAACACTGCAGAAAATAAATTTGCTAGACGCACGGCAGGAAACAGCCTGAGAAATAAGATCAGAGGTAAAGAACTGAGAAAAAAAGTAGGAATAATTCCTGCCAGTGAATACATAAACAACAAATAAAATGGTTTGGCCGAGTGATAAGACAGAAAGTTCAAATTACAACGCAACCATCCTTTAAAAAAAAAAAAAAACTGCGAAAACACCAGACCCAAGGGCCTAGCATGACAAAAATGCATAGATAGGATATTAGAAACACTAGGAAGCATCACAATTGGAGAAGACAACATGAGAGCAAAGGAATACAAATTATATTTTCCCGCGTCGCTGAAAAGCAAATGAGGAAGGAAAGAGGAAGAAAATAGAAAATATTGAGTAATAAGTGTCCATATCTTTTTTGCCATCGGCATATTACGGGGTAATGTAGTCGGCAATACGCCAAGCCAGTGTTCTTTAATAAACAAAAGTTGATAACGATTGAAGGATTGGTGAACCTACAAGCAAATCGTGTCATTGATTGAACTTAGTTTTCAGACGTCAGGATTCCCGCCGAGCATGACCTGACTTTGGCGGCTGTTGTGCGGCAAGATAGCTTCTGAAATAAATGTTTCAAACTGAAGGTCACATGATTATATCCTGCTGTTGTGTAAAACATATAAAAAAAAAGCTTCCGTTTCAGCTAAAATGTAATGTTTTGTGCGAAAATGCTTTTCTTTTTAGATAAAATGTAATGCTTTTGAGTGAAAATGCTTTTCTTTATAGATAAAATGTAATATTTTCTATCATTGGAAAGTCTTAATACAGAGCGCTGCGAGCAAAGGCAACCTGATCTTCAGAAGTGGAAACCCTTGCCAAGCGAGTTTTCGGCCCTTTAGCCTCTTGACAATCGAGGTTTGGTTGGGGAGGGGGGGGGGGTGGAAGAGAAACTAAGAACACTGATAAGAAAGGAAATGATAGCAGGCTACTCGTCTATTTCTTTACTGATACTGAGAAGCTCGGCCAGAAATTGTATGATGAGGTACAGTGCTCGTCCTATTGTGACGTTTGTCGGTACTGGAAAGAAGTATACAATGATAATGATGATGACGGTGACGAAGATGATGGTGGTCATGATAATGATCTCCTTTAATTTGATTAATCCAATCAACTAAATTAATTTTTAAAAATTATAAAATAAAAGAAATCTTTATGTCTATTTATTATAAAAATCAGATTGTCAGAAAAAAAGATCCGTAAATTTTTTTCCCATAATTCACGTTTTCTTATTGTGAAATGTAATATTCTTAGACATTTATTTTCTTCAGTACACCTCCTCCACTCTTGGCCCCATCAATTCTCGTTTTCAATCTTCGCTGATCTCCTTTCACTTAATTAACAAGCACGTGCTTTTAAGCTGGCATGTTCACAGTGCAAAAATGGTAAAATGGTCTCTCTAATGGGACGCGAGAATACACGGATTCTAATAAAATTATAGTCTATTTAACACTCAAATGGGGAGGCTGAAACGAGGCCTGGTGGAGATTTAAGGTGTGAGTGGGGACATTTCTGAGCAATAAATATGTTGGGAGGGAAAATACATGAATGAAACATGCAACTAATGAGATTCTTGGCGTTGAATTACGATGAGCATCAATGAGTGTCTGTCTACAATATATAGAACATACTTGAGGTTTGTTAAGTCTCATGGGTATATATTAAGTGGGGGAGAAATAACTGTATGGGGAGAGGTGGAATATGTGGCAAGGAGGACAAAACATATGTGAGGAAAAAAAAGAGTCCCGTAACATGCAATGTTAATAATGTTGTAGGCGAGTGATGTGTATGGTCTAAATCCTGCTCCTCGTTGTTATCACCTTTTTCGTAAGCAGCGAGTAAATGGAAGGAAGATATGTAAATTGTGAAGCTCATGGAACACCAAACGTAAGCAGAATAAATCTCATGACTAGAATGTGGAGCTGTACCGTGCTATAGGTTACACATTCATAGATTAGGGACCACCGTTCTTCCTTGCCGATATTATCTTCCCAACTAAGAGAGTTCATGGAAGAAGGGGAAGGAAATTGTGTGGAAAGAGGAACGACAAACAGGAGGAAAATACATTTCATAGCACGAATGTTATTTGTGAAGCTACACTATACTAGGCCCCATTGTTTACAGGTTAGATATCAACGTTCTTCCTCGGTGCTATTATCTTCCCAAACAAGTCAGAGAGTCAAGTACTCATGTTTTTTAATGAACATAATTTAGAGCGTCAGGCTAGGATTGAACCCATGTCTTCTTTATCACAAAGCCATGGCTAACGACAACGCGACGGCGCTTTCAATAAATGGAGATTTGTATCGTATGTGGTAAGTGTAACATATGTGTTTGTGGGAGTCATAATGGAAAGGGGGAGAAATGTGTATAAAAAGATAGCACTCAGACAAGAGACACACTCATGATCATTGACTCGCACACTCCCTCTTTCCATTGACCCTAAAACCCTAAAAGCTGTAGAGAGAGAGAGAGAGAGAGAGAGAGGAAAGAGAGTAAAATAAAATAAGCCACACAGGGAGACAACTATGCTGCAAGAGACAATCCCGTTTTAGATTCGGGGAAAATGGCTGACACTGTCGCAAATGAGATATGTATACCGGGCGGTATGTCTTCATATGGGGACTGGTTGATCGTGAGACAAGACGCCGGCCTCGAGACAGAGAGGTTGTGGGTTCAAATACCGGTTGCACCGGTTGGGATTTGTATTTATGATTTCTCTCTGCGGCAACTACCCCTCGTCTCAGCAGCGAGGCCCAGCTTGAAACGTCAATTACTCTCAGTTACTCAAGTCTCAGTTACGGAAAAAAATATGAGTACCTCTGAAATCAGAGTTATCTGCCTATGCGGCGAAGGACCCCTGTGCACACGGCTGCCCAGGAAAAATGGATTAACACGCAAAATTCAGTTCCAAGTCTCTAGGGACTACGATAGAGGAATCATGTACCGGTGAACAAATGTATAAGACTAGTACATTAATAACAAACTGATGTGAATTGCATAATTCTCAGCATTATAGATGTCATCTTCTTAACTAAACTTCCTAAGTATTTGAATTTCTCTACTTGTTTTAGTTGCCTACCTTCTATAGTTATGTTGATGTTCTGTTTATTTTTGGCGACATTCATGACTTCTGTTTTGTTGATATTGATTTTCATGTTATATTTTGTGCCTGTGCTGTTGAGTCTATTTAAGTGTTCTTGTAGGTCTTCCATATTTTCAAGTATTAGTGTCTGATCGTCTGCAAATAAAAGCTCCTTGATCTCCTCTGTCTCTGACGGGTTGGCTAACTTGCATATATAGTCCATGCATGTAATAATTAGCAGGGGGATAGTACACACCCCTGTCTTACACCTAATCTAAAATCGAAGTGGTCTGTGTAACCTACTGCTGTTCTGACTGTGCAACTGCTGTTGATGTGGAGACTTTTAACTAGGTTGGTTAGAACAGTTGTTCTCTGTTTACTCTGTCGAATGCTTTTTCCTGGTCAATAAAAGCTATGTATAAATTGTGATTGTGTTCTTTCGTTTTTTTTCTGCCAGCTGTTTTAATGTGAATAGAGCGTCAGTACATCCTCTGTTTTTTTCGGAACCCCATTTGAGAATCGCTTAACTGTAGTTCTATTATTGGTCTCAGCCTTTTTTCCACGATCATGGCTATAGCTTTCCTACATGGCTGAGAAGAGATATACCTCTATATTGATTGCAGTATCTTTTGCTACCTTTCTTTTTCCATATTGGTAGGATTATTACCTGTTGCCAGTCTTCTGGGGCTTGTTGTTGGTGCCATGCTGCATTAAATATTCTGTGCAGCCATGTCATTCCTGTTTCTCCTGCAGCTGCTGTTATTTCTATTGGTATGTTATCTATTACCGGTGCTTTATTTCTTGGTTCATATTTAATTACTTCTTCGATTTCCTCTTTCATGATGTTGGGTTCACTATATGTGCGTTCTTGTGTGGCGTTTATAGTTTTTTTGGCAGTTGTTGTCATGTTTAACAGGACTTCAATATATTCTTTCCATCTCTGTTGCATATGTTGGTTATTTGATATTGGCTGTCCGTCTTTATCATTTATGAGCTCAGTAGGATCATGGTTTTCTTTTCACGCTCTTGTGGCTTGTACCACTCCGCTATATTAGCATATTTATACTCCGCATTATGTAGCAAAGTGCTAAGTTGCAGTAATCAATTGCTATGGCGTCTCTCTCTCTCTCTCTCTCTCTCTCTCGCTAGCTCTCTTTCTCTCTAATTAATCTCTCTAATCTATTTATCTATTTAGTCTCTCTGTCTTTTTCTATATATCTTTTTCTCTAAATAGCCTTAATTGTTTATGTCCAAATGACGTAACATATCGAATGTAGAGAACTTTGAATCTTGGTAAAGCATTACCGCTGGTCTATACTATAGATTGTAAGGGACGTCAATCAATGAAAGGGAAATAAATTACGCCTCTCTGACACGACCATTTCTCAGTTCATAATTTAACACAAGATAGCCGGCCCCCCCCCCCCCCCCCCCCCCCCCGCCCACTCTCGACAAATTAACACTCAACGCGTCAATGCCCTCTTTGAAGCGAATACTTTGAGGTTCGTATTGGTCCCGAGAGCCATTCTCAAACCCGTTCAAATAGTAAACGATGGCAGCCTGGCTGTCATCGACATTGATGGACGGGGCCACGATACATGCCAGCTATTGCACACATATTGGCTTGAGCTCGTGTCAACACTTGTACAACTTTAATACCGAATTCCAGCAAATACCTCACCTAACGATAATGTCTCCAGTACAGCCCAGATAGGATAGCGGGGTAGAGTTCTGCCCTACTAAAGGTGGAGTAAGACGTCTCCTTTCTTCCGCTAGTCTTCGGAACACACTTGGGCAAGGTGGAGCTCCCGTTTAGCCCCCCTATCAGGGTTATGTGAAGCCATTGGAGCAGGTGGTGGATGGTGTTGTGGGAGCAGCCGACAAGTAGTGCCGGTTATGGTCCCCATACCGCGATGGCAGGCAGAGGATCTCATGTATAGAGACAATGGCTGTGATCTCCGACTAGTACAGTCACTGCCAAGAAGGAAAGGAATGACAAACTACCTTCTTATATTGCCTGAAATAATCATGACAAACCACAACTTTATATTTACAGCTAACGACGTTAATGGGGACTTCACCGCCACCTCGTCCGGTTGGGAGCGTCATCATGCTACTGTATGCAAGATAAAAAATAAAGAGACACTAGCAATAGGAACTTGGAACATTAGATCAGCATTCCAGGTTGGTAAAATAGAAAACATCAGTCAAGAAATGAAGAGAATGAAATTGAACATCTTGGGACTATATGAAATGAGATGGAAAAGTGCAGGATTATTACAACGCGACAGTGGAAATGTAATTTACTCTGGGGGAACCACACACGAAAGAGGAGTAGGCATCATGTAGGATAGAGAAAGAAGCAAAACAGTGAAAGGATTTTGGCCAGTATCAGACAGAATTCTGCTAGTAAAATTGAGAGGTAGACCAATGGATATTAACATAATACAAGTTTATGCACCAACAAGTAATAGCGAAGAAGAAGACATTGACACTTTTTATGAAGAGCTAGAGGCAGCCATGGAACAGTGCAAATCCCAAGAAATAACTATTATATCATTGGATTTCAGTGCAAAGGTAGGAACAGCTAAAGTGCAAAATGTGACTGGGGGGCATGTCTTTGGAGAGACGAATGATAGAAGGGATAGATTGGGCAAAGACACATAAAATGATTATAGGTAACACCTGGTTCAAACAACACCCTAGGCGACTATGGACATGGCAAAGCCCAGATAAAAAAAGTACACAATCAAATTGATTTTATACTGGTACAGAGAAGATTCAGGAATGGGCTAACATCTGTTAAAACAAGGCCAGGAGCAGATTGCAATAGTGACCATGTACCAGTAGTTGGAAAGATAAGAATAAAACTGTGGAAGGCACAGAAATCACCAAGAAATATAAAATTAGAACTAGCTATGCTAAGATTAGATAAATAGATGAGTGATAAGTACAGCACAATAGTACACAAAAGATATAATGCTGTTGAGAAAATACAGGACATCGAGGAGCAGTGGGAAATGCTCAAACAATCGATTCAACAAACATCAAAAGAAGTAATACCAGTTACTAAAATAATCAACAAACAGAAATAAATGACAGAAGAAATATTACAACTAATGGACGAAAGAAGAAAACATAAGAAAGAAGAAGGAACATACACAATATTGCACAAAGAGATCCAAAACAAGTGCAGAGAAGCAAAGGAAGGATGGTTAAAACAGAAATGTGAAGAAATGGAAAAACAACAAAAGAAAGACCCAAAATTTATGCACAATCAGTTAAATGAATTAACAGGAAGAAAAGAAGTCAAAGTTTCAGGATGTGTGAAATCAAAGGAAGGAAATATAATAATGGGACAGGAGAAGACAATGGAAAGATGGACAGAATATATCAGTCAACTATATGATGATGAAAGACCAGAATTAAACAATTCAAACAAAGACACAGGACCACCAATAATGGAGAGTGAAGTGGAGGATGCAATTCAACACATGAAAAGAGGCAAAGCTCCAAGTCCTGACAATATAACAATCGAAGAGATAAATGCATTAGGAGAGTTGGGAGTACAAGTCATAACAAAACTACTCAATGACATATATAACACTGGACACATACCTGAAGATCTACTAAAATCTATCTTTGTAGCCATACCGAAGAAGTCAGGCACCACTGATTGTGAAGACCATCGCACTATTAGTCTCATGAGCCATATGACTAAAATATTTTAATAAGAATCATCAAGAGACGTGTAAGGAACAAAATAAAACCAGAAATAAGTGAGGAACAATGTGGATTTGTGGAAGAAAAGGGCACCAATAATGCAATATATATCTTAAGAACATTGATAGGAAGATCTATAGAGGTAAAGAAAGATCTATATATGTGCTTTATAGACTAAACGAAAGCATTTGACAAAGTAAAGCACGTGGAAATTATAAATATGCTGGAGAAATTAAACATTGATGGCAAGGATCTGCGAATCATAAAAAACATGTACTGGCAACAAACAGCAGCTATATGAATTATCAACCAAACAGGACAATTTCAATTCATAAAACAAGGAGTCAGACAAGGCTGTGTTCTGTCGCCGGATTTGTTTTCACTTTACAGCGAACATATTATGAGATCAATAGTAGACAAGAAAGGAATTGAAGTCAACGGTCACAACATAAATAATTTACGATTTGCGGATGACACAGTCTTAATAGCAGAGACAGAGAATGAGCTACAAGAAATGACAGATATAATATTAAAAGAAATCAACAAGAAAGGTCTCAGTCTGAATAGTAAGAAAACAGAAGTAATGGTTATATTGAAGAAACAATCGTCGCCATCAAACAGCATAAAAATAAACAAGACAAATCTGAAACAAGTGCAACGTTTGAAATACTTGGGCACAATAATAACATCTGATGGGAGATGCACCACATAAATAAAAAGCAGAATAGCTAAGGCCAAAATAGCATTTCAGAAAATGAAAAAAATATCTTAAAAAACATCAGAGAGAAGCAATCAACATTTTTTCGGGCACATCATGAGAAGAGGAAAGTTGGAATACTTGGTTACAACTGGCAAAATAGAAGGAAAGAGAGATCGCGGACGACAAAGAGAGAAAATACTGGATAGCTTGGTGTCATGGCATGGAAAACAGTCAACAACAGAACTCATACGATGCACTGTAGATAGAAGATTGTGGAAGGACATGATCCCCAACGCCAACGGTACGGCACATGATGATAATGATGACAGCCCAGAACTGCTGGCAAATCTTCATTTTTAGCACGTTCTCCGAGTAGAGATAGTCGGTACTTTGCTTACTTTGCAAAAGTATAAATGAAAGCCAAAAGTTACAGAAAATATTCCGAATAACGCGTACTGAATACAGAAATATTCTGGTTATAATAGAAACCTATACTTAAATAAACGAACGAAAATGAAGCAGAAAACAGTGTGCAATGCTGTCAATCAATTCTCGTTGCTGACTTTGCAAGGACGCCCAAGTAATAATCAATGACCGCCAGAACTAAGTGATGGTAAAAGGTGCAACCGTAGTCTCCACTGCAATCGTGCTCAGGCCACTATTAAGGGGCCCGGTCAGCCCACGCTCAAATCTCTACCAATACTTAACATGAGCAGAAATGTCAGGCCAGTGTTACAAGTTGCTCCGACATACTTCAATCTGTCCTATCTTTCGAGATCTTGCCAGTTACCAACCCACTCAAGCTAACTACCTTGGTTCTTGTACCGAGAATATGGCCATCTTTTCTATTAATAGGTTACCTTCATGAAATTCAAACAAGCTATCATCGTTACGTGCCATCTCCACATAAAATTGTGGCTACTATGGAAATTTTCTATCTATCTATCTATCTATCTATCTATCTATCTATCTATCTATCTATCTATCTATCTATCTATCTATCTATCTATCTATCTATCTATCTATCTATCT